>MJUU01044979.1:0-25286 GCA_002080025.1 Modiolus philippinarum
AATGAGAACTATCATGTATACACTTTCTTCTCTGATAATGTGAACAGCAGAATACAATATCATCTTTTTTCATTGTTTTTATGTCACCATATTGAAATGGTTTTTTAACCTTGCTTACATCAGATTTAATATATTTGATTAAAATTGGCGTCTCAATATCACTGAAATCATAAGACCAATCTGCTAAATCATTTTCAATCTGACTAATGACATATGCATATAATTTTTAAAACCTTTCCATTCATATAATTCTGTGTAATATGCAATTTTTAAAAAAAAATTTATTCTACCAGCTTTTTCAACATCACTAATTTTTGCAGAAGATAAAATTTCAAGTTCTCCCGCAACAAAAAGATTGAATTCTAATTCATCAAAACTAATTTTTGACCCGGCATACTCATATTGAAGTTTAGACTGCGGCCACATTTGTTTTTTAACAACCTCATCAGAGGGATGATCAAATATACCAGATTTTGTTTTGCCTTTTGGCTTACTTCGCTTTGATCTCAATACAACAGAATCAACTGTTTTTGGAAACAACTGTTCAGAGATCAATCAAGAAATGTAACAATAAAAGACTTGAATTAGTATAAATAAGATAAATCAAACAAAGAGATTTGCATATCCAATAAAATGAATAGATTAATTTGGTGAGTTAATTTTAGGGGTTGGCCGGATCTACCTACAATAATCTGGCCTTAACTGGTTAAATCACTGAAGTGTAAATATGATTTCTCTACCTAGCTAATTAAATAATTTAAAATTTTTAAATTAATATTTTCTTAATCTTTACCTTATTTCATGTTGTAATGATTTTCCTATATAAACATATTGTGGATACTACAGGTACTCTAGTGTGTTATCACTATGAATTCTGCTGACATGAATGTTGAATTAGTTTATCAGCTTCATTGACTGCTTAATGTTATAGATATTAGTAAATAAAACCTTTAGTGAGCAGTTGATGAATTAACCTTGAAAACCACTGAATGGATTTGAACAGAACTTGGCATTACTGATGCTTATGAGGTGCTGACTATAATATATATATGTATTGTGACTTTTATGCCTAAATGTCATCCAACATGGCCATCTGCGGGGAACTTAATTTATTACTCGACTGTATGGAAAGAGCATATAAAGAATTTTTTACCAGAAACAACTTGGCTAGTCACAATGTATCTTAGATGGTCCCCTTCAAAACAGATGTCCTTCAAGTCTGCACCTTATGCAAATTGGCTACCAATGGGAAACATAGTTTAATATAGGAGTGCATTCAAAGATCTTCTTCTTTAAAACCATTTGGCCAGTTGGAAATGAACTTTGGCACAATACTTAATTTTCTTTAAAATTGCATCCCTTATCCAAGATGGCATGCAATAGGGAAAATAGTTAAATTAAAGTTGGATCATATAACATAAATGTTTATTTACATAGTTTGAAAATGAGACCCTTTAACATATAAGTTGATTTGAAGTTATGTAATTATGGTCCAGGTGAGCGATACAGCCTCTTGAGAGCCTCTTGTTTTTATCGTAGCAACAATTTAGGCAACGGAGTAGAGGAGCACAATTCGATTAATTGCTGTTGAACAATAGCACCACAATGTGACAATTGTATAGTCAATTAGAAAATTAAGCATACTGCATATCTATTTTTTTCATCGAAGCATAAATTTCCTTTTAAACTGGTTTTTGAAAAAATGTTGATTTATAACCTAATTCAACATTTTTTTAATCTACAAAGGCTTTTTGAGTGATACCTTTGATTTGTGATTTTAGTTTATCATAAGGAAGCGTGGTATAGAGTGTAGAAAAAAAGAAAAGTTTTGAGAAAAAATATTTAATAAAATGAACAGGATTTAAGATTTGTCAACAACAGATCCTTCGAATCTTTAAGTATCCACATGTGATCTATGTCACTTGGGGCATGAATAGTTTCACCGTATGTTTGATGCCTGTCTTCGACTGCAGACAAAATTTTGAGCAGTTCGTTAGACAGATCATTAGTTGAACAAGATGAAGATGGAGCTATTTATCTTTCCTTGAATTGATTTGTGTGTAGTTTTGATAACCAATTTAGGTAAAGAATGTATTGATTGTCATCTTTAGTTGGACTTTTGAAAGAGGTCATAAACGACCTGTAATTGGAAAGAATTTCATCTTTGTCAAATGAAACTCTTTTGTATGTACATGTATCACTACCTGGTAAATTGTGACCAATGCCTAGTCTTTTGATGAGGCAGTTTAATACAAAAATAATGTTTATGCACATCTTACAAAATTTAGAATATGTGTTAATAAAAGAGTATCATTGTCAGTATTTGAGCCTCTGGTTTTATCTGTTCAAATACTATTTTTGCTGGCACAAGAATATCATTTTTTTTTTTAAATTCATCTTTACTGTGTGCATTTGTTAAAAAGCTACAGATTATTTTGCAATTTTTTAAATTTTCATTATTTTGTTGTTAAAGTAAAAGAAGATCCATCTTTAAGCACATGAAATCGTTCTCGATTTCAAACAACACAACTCGTTCTGTAGAAATGGATATCCTTTCGTAAAATAACATATTGAACTTTTTCACTACCTTCAAGACTTTTCGTGGTAAAATTCAGCAAACAAATAATACCCAAATTAATAAATAAACAGAAAACAAACTAAATTTGCAACCTTTCCAATGATTCTATTTTATCTGCATTCACAAAATCTACACAGAATTACCTTTTCGTTGAAATCGGACAAAGTTGAAATTCTTATGTATCGATGTGGCCATCTAATGGCGGTCATACTGTAACAAAGGTTACCCCACAAGCGGTGTGAATCAAATGTGGATTCTTAAAAATTCAAAAGATCTCATTGAACAGCTATCCTCAACCAGTCTTACCCATTGCCATAGCATTCAAAATTTTGAATTTTCTACACTTTATACAACCCTGCCACACAATAAACTGAAAACAATAATTGCAGATTTAATACATCAATGTTTCTGCACAAAAAATGGAGAACGCAGATACACCTATTTAGTTATAGGGAAAGACAAGACATTTTTTGTTAAGAACCACACTGATTCAAATAAGAAGTACACTGAGACTGACGTAATCAAAATATTAGAATTTTTGATCGACAATATTTTTGTCGAATTTGGAGGTCGTGTTTTCCAACAGACAATAGGGATTCATATGGGAACAAACTGTGCTCCGCTTTTAGCCGACCTTTTCCTTTACTCGTACGAGGTTAAGTTTTTACGACGGCATATTCAAGGAAAATAAAAACATTTAGCCCAGTCCTTTAATTTCAGCTTCCGCTACATAGACGATGTACTTTCTCTTAATAATCCTAAATTTAAGGAGAATTTACATCAGATCTATCCAAATGAGCTTGAAATTAAAGAAACAACTGAAACACCTACTTCAGCTTCGTACCTAGATCTTTTATTGTATATTGACGAAGATGAGCGTTTGAAATCTTAGCTATATGACAAGCGTGATGATTTTAACTTCCCCATTGTGAACTTTCCCTTTCTTAGCAGCAATATATTTACCTCTCCAGCCTATGGGGTGTACATTTCACAGTTGATTCGATACTGTCGAGTATGTAGTTTGTACTGTGATTTTTTGAACAGAGCAAAACACTGTCCCAAAAGCTGCTTAGTCAGGGATTTGTTTAACCTTTGTTAATTCCACCCCTCAAGAAATTCTATGGCCGTCACCATAGCATCATTGAAAGATATGACGTGTCAGTATCCCAAATGAAAGTGGACATTTTCAGCTAGATGCACGTCTTCCCGGATTTGACTACCGACTCTGACATTTTCCCGGATTGAATCACTCGCAGTGTGACGGGTGCTGTTAACAGAGCAGGACATGCTTACCCTTCCGGAGCACCTGATGTCACTCTCAGTTTCACTGGAGTTCACACTGTGAGTGCCTTTGTTCTGAATGTTGTGATTTCTGTTTCTGTGCTTTGTGTCTGTCTTGCGTCGTTGTTTTTGTCTCTAGCGTCATTGTTTTCTGTGTTCTCGTTTTTGCCCTGTCTTTGGTCTTCGATTTTTGTGAATTTCACTCCTTTGTTTCTTCGGTATTCTACTGCCGTTGTTTGAATTTTATAATGTAATTCTTTCCTCTCAACTTACTGAACACATCTACAAAATATGAACTAATTCTGAAATGCAGTTCTTGGTTTATTTAATCCCCAATTTTTGAACGTAAAAGGCATCCATCTTTTTTTTTAAATTTTTTATTTTTATGGACACTACAGACAATACAAATAATCACATGTCAAGACAATATGTGTTGACAATATATACAACAGACTTAATTCTTAGACTTAAAAGAGAAAAGATAGGTTACACAAAAATGTAAACTAATCAAAACCAATATTACTGAATTTTTAAATAATTAACAGTATCTTCGGTATTGTGTTATTTATTACTACTGGAACGTTGCCTTTGCAGGTGGACTGTAAGTCAGGGTATTCACCATCTCAGTAGCCATTACTTTGGTACTGAACCGTAAACCGACTTTATTGAAATTTGCATTTTTCTTAATTCTACAAAATAATGTTTAAACATAAGGAGTATCTCCCTTAGAGCTCTGTCTGCCCGTAACTAAATTTTGGTTTTTCTATTTAGATCCTTTTTGTCTCGCCTGCGACGAAAATCGCTGAAAGCGAGACATAGGTATTACTCCCCGGCGGCGGCGGCGGCGTCGTAAACTTTGTTTAAACCTTAATAACTTTTAAAGTATATGACTTATATGCAACATCTTTTGTCCACAGGTAGCCTATGGTATAAGCTTTCCAGCATCACATGTTTCAGATGACCTTTACTTTGTCTTCATGGTTCAATGACTTCATTAAAATTGCGACATAGTTTCACATTCAAGTTGATTTCTCTGGATTTGTAATACATAGATCCATTATATTAAGTGTATTGATGTATCTTAGTGGGTGCATGCCAGTCTGACACTTGTCATTTGACCTCGACCTCAATTGCACGGTTCAGTGACTTTGTAAATTTTTCGACGTAGTTTTACATTCAAGTTCATTTCTGAGGCACTGTAATGTATAGACATATTATATTTTGTCTATTGCTACATCTAGGCGTGTACGTGCCAGTCTGACACCTGTCATGTAGCCTTGACCTCAATTTTATGCTTCATTGACTTTGATCACTTTTTTACTTGAATACTTATTTCTCTCTAACTAGAACACCTAGATTGATCATATTTAATATATTGCTACATCTAGGTAGGTGCATGCCAGTCTGACACCTGTCATGTAGCCTTGACCTCAATTTTATGGTTCATTGACTTTGAACATTTCTTTACTTTAACACTTATTTCTGTGTAGTAATGATACCTGGAGTAATCATATTTGGTCTATTGCTACATCTAGGTGAGTGCATGTAACTTTGACCTTAATTTCATGGTTCATTGACTTTGAACATTTCATTACTTTAACACTTATTTATGTGTTTCTATGATACCTAGAGTCATCATATTTGGTCTATTGCTACATCTAGGTGAGTGCATACCAGTCTGACACCTGTCATGTAGCCTTGACATCAATTTCATGGTTCATTGACTTTGATCATTTCTCTTTAACTAGAACACTTACAGGTATCATATTGTGACTAATTCTACATCTAGGTAGGCACATGCCAGTCTGACACCTGCCATGTAGCCTTGACCTAAATTTCTTGGTTCATTGACTTAGATCATTTCTCTTTAACTAGAACACTTACAGGTATCATATTTTGTCTAATGCTTTATCTAGGTAGGCACATGCCAAACCTGACACCCGTCATGTAGCCTTGACCTCAATTTCATGGTTGATTGACTTTGATCATTTCTCTGTAACTAAATCATATACATACATCATATTTTATTTATTGCTACATCTAGGTATGTACATGCCAGTCTGACACCTGTCATGTAGCCTTGACCTTAGTTTCATGGTTCATTGACTTTGATCTTTTCTCTGTAACTATAACACTTACAGCCATCTTATTTGGTCTATTGTTACATATAGGTGTGCAAATGCTTGTCTAGCACTTGTCATGACTAATGTTTTTGCTTACGATATGCATATACAGGCGAGATATTTCTGTGTCTACACTTGTGGTTATTTGTTCTCTATCAGCTTTTACTCCTTTTTTCGGTTATGGACTTTCATATGTTTTGGTTTGATCTGCAATGAAGAATAAATTAACAGTAACTTCGGTATTTTGTTATTTAAACCATTTTTCATCATGTTTCGATACATCTCCTCTTAAATAGCAGCCATTTTGAAAATTTAAAACATACAGCATATAAGTTCAGATGCTGGTCTAACCTTCTTTGGTTTGGTTTGCTTTAGCTGTTCAAAATAATCACTCTTACAAATATTATTGGCACAACAAAAATAATGGAAAAAATAAAATGACAACATGTCACCCGACTTTGGGGTGACTTAAAAATGTACTTGTTATCGCCCATCGATCCTTTTAATTAAACATATAAGCCTGTACTCGAGAGAGTAAAAAGTAAATATGAAATAAGGATATATTTAACATAATGATATAAACTAGAGGCTCAGAGACTGAGCCAAAAAGCTTCTATGCCATGCATGACAACAATATGCTAATTACCAATGGGATTCTAATATTTAGCTATGTTCTCCATTAGCACCCGTGTTTTTGTCTTATCCTATTGAAATGAGTAATTTTTGCAAAGAACCTTCAATACATTTAGTTAAATTTGCTTGAATAGTTTCAGAGAAGATGTTGAAAAGGATGGTTTTCTCATACCGCGCTCCAATGTTAAAACTATATTCTGCAGTGGAGGCCATGCTTTTTGCCGGATCGAAATGAAATGAGTAATTTTTGTAAAGTACCTTCTGTACATCATTCCTCTAAAGTTTGGTTGAATTTGTTTCAATGGTTTCAAACATGCCAGAGGAGAAGATAAAATGTGATTTTTCCCATAGGAACTTAAGTCCCGTGCTGGCGGCATTGTTTTTGTTTGGTCGGAATGAAATGAGCAATCTTTGTAAAGGACATTTATTACATCTTTCCTATACAGTTTGGTTGAATTTGCTTCAGTGGTTTCAGAGGAGAAGATGAAAATGTGATTTTTCCCATAGGGTCCAATGTTAAACTATGTTCCTTGCTTGCGGCCATGTTTTTATCAGATCGGTACACAATAAGCAATCTTTGTTAAGGTCCTTTAGTGTATCATTCCTGTAAAATTCAGTTGAATTTGCTTCAGTGGTTTCAGAGGAGAAGATGAAAATGTGATTTTCCCCATAGGGTCCAATGTTGAACCTAAGTTCCGCGCTGGCGGCCATGTTTTTTTATCGGAAAGGAATAAAATGAGCAATCATTGTAAAGGACCTTTGGGACATCATTCCTGTAAAGTTTGGTTCAATTTGCTTCAGTGATTTAGAGAAGATGAAAATGTGATTTTTCCCACAGGGTCCAATGTTAAACTAAGTTCCGTGCTGGTGGCCATTTTTTTTTCGGATCGGAACACAATGAGCAATCTTTGTTAAGGACTTTGAGTAAATCATTCCTGTCAGGTTATGTTGAATTTGATTCAGTTGTTTCAGAGTAGAAGATGAAAATATGATTTTTCCCTTAGGGTCCAATGTTAAACCTAAGTTTCACGCTGGCGGTCATTTTTTTATCGGATCGGAACGAAATGAGAAATCTTTGTAAAGAACCTTTAGGACATCATTCCTGTAAAGTTTGGTTGAATTTGCTTCAGTGGTTTCAGAGGAGAAGATGAAAATGTGATTTTCCCATAGGGTCCAATGTTAAACAATGCTCCTTGCTTGCGGCCATGTTTTTTATCAGATCGGTACACAATAAGCAAACTTTGTTAAAGTCCTTTAGTGTATCATTCCTGTAAATACCGGTTGAATTTGCTTCAGTGGTTTCAGAGGAGAAGATGAAAATGTGATTTTTCCCGCAGGGTCCAATGTTAAACTAAGTTCCGCGCTGGCGGCCATTTTTTTCGGATCGGAACACAATGAGCAATCTTTGTTAAGGACTTTAAGTAAATCATTCCTGTCAGGTTAGGTTGAATTTGATTCAGTTGTTTCAGAGTAGAAGATGAAATGTGATTTTTCCCTTAGGGTCCAATGTTAAACCTAAGTTTCACGCTGGCGGTCATGTTTTTTTATCGGATCGGAACGAAATGAGCAATCTTTGTAAAGAACCTTTAGGAGAATATTCCTGTAAAGTTTGGTTGATTTTGCTTTAGTGGTCTCAGAGGAGAAGATGAAAATGTGATGCTTCCCATAGGCTCCCATGTTAAACCTAAGTTTCACGCTGGCGGCCATGTTTTTTTTATCGGATCGGAAACAATGAGCAATCTTTGTTTGGGATTTTTAGTAAATCATTCCTGTCAGGTTTGGTTGAATTTGCTTCAGTGGTTTCAGAGCAGAAGATGAAAATGTGGTGTTTTTTCCATAGGGTCAAATGTTTAACTTAAGTTCTGCGCTGGCGGCCATGTTTTTTTATCGGATCAGAACAAAAAGAGCAAGCTTTGTTAAGGACATTTAGAACATCATTCCTGTAAAGTTTGGTTAGTGGTTTCAGAGAAGAAGATGAAAATGTGATTTTTCTATAGGGTCAAATGTTAAACCTAAGTTCCGCACAGGCGGACATGTTTTTTTCGGATCGGAACACAATGAGCAATCTTTGTTAAGGACCCTTAGTAAATCATTCTTCTCGGGTTTGGTTGAATTTGCTTCAGTGGTTTCAGAGTTGAAGATGCAAACGTGATTTTTTTTCCATAGGGTCAAATGTTTAACCTAAGTTCCGCACAGGCGGCCATGTCTTTATCGGATCGGAACATAATGAGCAATTTTTGTTGAGGACCTTTAATAAATCATTCCTGTCAGGTTTGGTTCAATTTGCTTCAGTGGTTTCAGAGTAGAAGATGAAAATATGATTTTTCCAATAGGGTCCAATGTTAAACTAAGTTCTGCGCTGGCGGCCATGTTTTTTATCGGATCAGAACAAAATGAGTAACCTTTATAAAGGACCTTTAGTACATCAATCCTGTAAAGTGTGGTTTCAGAGGGGAAGATGAAAATGTGAAAAGTTAACGGACGACGGACGGACGACGGACGCCAAATGATAGCAATAGCTCACACTGACCCTACGGTCCACGTGAGCTAAAAAGCGTTAAATAACTAAATATAGAAGTAACTATGAATTTCTTTTCTGCATATGGCCATTACCGTAATTTTTTTTTTTAAATCGGGGTAAGTTGAAATTTTTAGTTATTTATGTGGCCATCATTGAAACGGCGACCATTTGGATTTTTTTTTCACATTAATTCATTTTTCTCACCTAAAGCACCATTTACATGCACAGCTTTACACACATGTGTAGTTTTACATAGGGATGCAAATTTGCACTGATGTGCAATTACTGCATGTAAACGTAACTGCATACGTGTGTAAATTCAACAAAGGGTAAAAATTTGCACGAGGTCAGGGACAAGTGTAAATGTATATTTGCACATGTGTAAATTTACATGGTGACCCGTAGATGTTTTGTTTTGGGTCGTTTTAACCTGGATATGGGATGTTGTCTCCTTGAAATTTACCCCATTTCCTTTCTTTTTCATATGGTATGCATTTTCAGCATGTAAATGAAAACTTGAAAATGCGCACTGTGCAAAATACTGTTCCTGTCTACGAAATGGAAGAAAAGGGTCTTGCAACTTGATTTGAATCACGAAATTGATGCACAAACACTGAACTATGATTTCTAAAAAATTCAGACTTCTCTGACAGTTTTGTTTAACTTTGACTTTTTGGCTTATTATAGTGGAAGTTGGACTCTGATTGGAAAAATAAAAACATATACAATACAACTTTATGTTTTTCTATCATTCTACAAATTTTCAAGATCTAACGAAAACTTTTATTTTTTTTCATGTTTTTCGGCCCTTTTCACTTCTTGTAATAAGCTTTTTAAATTGATATAAATGCATGTAAATGCAGATTAAATGCATGTAAATGCATAGCAAATATACTTTTATCTACTGGTGTACTTTTACTCACGTGTAAATTTACATACTGGTATGTAAATAGGGCTTTATTAAATACTTATACAACATATGAACAAATTTCGAAATGCAGTTCCCATGATATTAAATCATCAATTTTAAATCCATCTTGTGAAGAATTCAAAATACAACATAAAACTTCAGATGCTAGTTCAATTTTCTTTAGTCATTTCAAAAAAAATCGCTCGGACAAAAATTATTTGAAGAATAGTGATAAGAAAAAGAATAAGTAGAAACATACATCCGACTTTGTCTGGGGTGTAATAACAATACTGTATTTTTTATCTTCCGTAAAACTTTTTGATTATTCATGTAAGCCTGTATTCCAGTAAGTAAAAAATGAAAGATGAAATAGGGTCGAATTTAGTATAATGATATAAAAAGCGTTGAAAAATCTAAATACCGAAGTAACTGTGAATTATTGTTTTAGTGTCGATCAAATCGAAACATTTTTAAACCCATAAACAAAAAACTTGATAGAGAACAATATACAAAAGATTCCCAAACGAACTCCCAAATCAGAGATCAGGGCTACACATTACTTCAACCCAACCTATGCAACCTGTCTCTTGGTGCTTTATTCAAATTTGAGCACTTTTATTGTTTTGCCTTTGTGCCGTTTCCATAGCAACCGGTGCTATTTTGAAAATATCAAGACCGAATCCATCTTTGCATCTTTGGGATAGGGATCTATCTTCCTGTGAAGTTTGGTCAAGATCCGACTATTATTCTTTGAGAAAGTGGTCGGACTAATTTTTGGCGGAAAGAGAGAGAAAATTACAAGAAAAAAAATAAGAAGAATTAGGTAAAAACAATAAGTCTCACAAAACTTTGTTCGGGAGACTTAATAAACAGTAGGATCTAAATGAAAAGTCAAAATAAAAAAGCACAGAGCTTTGACCGCGGGATTTGCTCCTTTTTTTTGCAAATTTATTTCAAAAATTAAGATTGGAAGTTTCAAAATAAATTCTGAAAAATATCAATTTTTTATGTTTTTACAGATTATTTTCAATATTTTTGAGGTGTGTAGTGTTTGGTGTATTATATGTTAGACATATGGCGTTAAATGCGTCACTACGAACAACGCAAAGCTAAGTCGATAATAGGACAGGTGTCTTCAAATTTAACAAAATAAATTTTGCGAGATGGTTATTAAATAAAACAAAAGGCTTTAAGGAGCCTGTGTAGCTCACATGGTTATACTTGAATATGTTTGCAATGTAAAGTAAACTATTATCAAATTATGTAGATAAAAAAATTAATACCTGTGAGAATTTGAAGGGAAAAAAAAGAATAAATCTAAAGGTTGACCAACTTTGACCTTGGGAACACTATAAAGCCCAAGACATACGGTTTAAACATTAAAATCTATATCTCAAAAAGTATTTAAAATATAAGACAAGACATAAACAATCAAAACTGTTTGATGATATAAAGGGGTGACCCCTCTAAAGATTCGTCGGATAACTTCGACAGTGGATATACAATAAACTGATATGCTGAACACATTTCCAATTCACACTTAACCTCTATCTCAACTGGCTGGTTTTTGAAATTTAAGACTAAACTACAAATTTAAGAAAAAAATAATTTGACAATAAAAGGGGAATAACCGTAAAAAACTTTGAACATGTTATATATAATGCTGTCTTTGACGCGCTAAACATTTTTGCAGTTTAACTTAACCTCTATTTTTAATCTTTATTGAAATAAAAGACAAAATGTATAAAAAAAACAGATAATGTGAAAAAGGGAAAAAACTCACTTATTGGTATTAAGCTTTTCTTCAAAACTGCCAAGCGGGTACATATTGATATGCTTCACACTTTTGCTATTTAAACTAAATATGCGAATATACTTTTTTTTTTAAATCAAACACTTAAATATTTTAAGTTGGAAATTTAACGGAAAAGGGCAATTACTTATAACTGGTTTGTTGAATTTTCTTCTAAATGGTAGATAGAATTTTACCCTTTGTCAAATTTCTTTTATCTGTAACAGTTTTCGATTTATTTGTCAAAAATGGTAATGTTCGATTTTCAGCAATGACATGAATGCTATTAGATCCTCGGACTCCTCAGACACAATTCTATATCTTTATACTCTTGTGATGGTTCAGGCCAAGTTTACAAAAAATTACTGAGTGGTTCCAGAGGGAAGGATTTTTGAGTAAAAAATTACCCCGAACGCCAACTGATGCTTATAGCTCATTTGACCTTTGAGGCCCAGTGAGTTAAAAATAAGTAAAATTGTCAACCATCAAAATTATGAGCTCAAAGATAAAAATAATTGAAGTTGTCCACATTGCGGCCTTAAAAGGTCTTTATCAAGGGAGAAAAAAAAGTATAAAAATGCTCATAGACACGCTGGGTAAAACATTGCGAGAAAAAAATTGTAAAACTGTACAATATATTTCTCTCTAAAGAAAAATAAATCTGTACATTCTGTGAATCTAAATATAGCACATCTATACATTGTATGTCTCTGTAAAACATAACCCATCTATACATTATATACCTCTTTAAAACAAAGCACATCTATACATTGTATATCTCTGTAAAAGATAGCACATCTATACATTTTATATCTAAATAAAACATAGCACATCTATATATTGTATGTCTCTGTAAAACATAGCTCATCTATACATGGTATACTTCCATAAGACATAGCACAACTATGTATTGTATGTTTCTTTAAAACATAGCATATCTATATATCTACATTGTATATCTTTGTAAAACATTGCACATATACACATCGTATATCTCAGTGAAACATAGCACATCTATACATTGTTTGTCTCTGTAAAATATAGCACGTCTATACATTGAATATCTCCGTAAAACATAGCACATCTCTACATTGTATGTCTCTGTAAAATATAGCACATCTATACATTGTATAAGCATATCTATACATTCTGTATCTCTGTTAAACATAGCACATTTTTACATTGTATATCTCTTATTAACATAGCATATCCATACATTGTGTATCTCTGTAAAACATAGCACATCTGTACATTTTATTAGTCTCTCCAACATAAAAAATGTACACATTGTATGTTTCTGTAAAGCATATCTTTGTCTCTGAAAAACGTTAAACATCTGTCCATCGCGTGTCTTTCTAAAATATATGCATTCTGTACATTGAACGTTTTTCTGAAACGTTATACATCTCTAAGAAGAACAAATCTTTACATTGTATATATCTCTATAAAATAATACATATATACAATGTGAATAATTAACTAAATACCGAAGTTACTGTGAATTTTGATTCTGCATATGCGCATTTCGACAACTCATGTCTCTTCAATGCAGATAAAATCGAAACGTTTGGAAGACCATCAAGTCAAAATTGTTTAAAAACTGATAGAGGACAAATTACCAAATATGATCTAAACAGAAAGCCAAAATCAGCTAAGGACAGAGCTTTGCATGAGGGAGATACTCCTTAGTTTCAACAAAATTTACTAAAATTAGATATTGTGAGTTTTCAAATATAATCGGCTTTCGGGTCAGCACCGAAGCACTGACTACTGGGCTGGTGAATACCCTCGGGACTAACAGTCCACCAGCAGTGGCATCGACCCAGTGGTAACAAATAACTAAATACCGAAGTTACTGTGAATTTTGATTCTGCATATGCGCATTTCGACAACTCATTTTGCTAAAACATAATGCATCTTTACCATGTATGTCTTCATCTATACACTGTATTTTTCTCTAAAACATAATACATTTTTTTTGAAAAAATACTATTTAGAATTGGCCAAATCAAGCACTTTCAATTATACAGATTGTGACGAGAAAACACTCGCCAAACAACATTTCAAAGATACAGAAACACTCAAAGTTCCACCTAAAGATAACACCTCACCAACTATGTACTGGATTCTTAAGCTTTACAAAAATTCCTACAAACATTGTTTTATTTCGTTCTGCTACAACTTTGTTCATCCATCTAACCAGTGCACTTACTTGCACTAAGGGGTAAGTAATAAAATATTGTGAAAAAGACACTGGTTTAAATTACTTTTGGAGTAAAAAATTTCCTTGAAATTTTAGATAAATTACAATCCATAAAAAGACCAGTTTCATGTATTTACCGATATGATATTTCTAACCTTTATGCAACCCTTCCTCATAATTTGATAAAATGCAAATTTTTAAATTGTCTTTTAAAGACTCTAGTTTTCAATTCATTTGCTGTAACAAAAAGCAAGGATTCTTCTCCAATATTACTTACAACAACCATTGCTCATGGACATGTGATGATATGATTAAGGCACTGCATCACTTGCTAGTCAACCTTTATGTTAGTTTTGGCACCATTGTTTATAAACAGGTCATTTGAATCCCCATGGGTACTAATTGTGCACCCCTCTCTCATTGCAGATCTTTTTTCTGTTCTGTTACGAACAGGACTTCATGAAAAAACTATAAAATGGAACTTTACCAAACAGTGATAATCTTTTTTCTCAGTTTTCAATGACAACAGCAGATTCATTGACGATATCCTTATTATTAACAATCCCCATTTTATAGATTACAACATCATTTACCCACAAGAACTGAAACTAAATAAAGCAAATAATGATTTTAAATACTGCTCTTTTTCTAAATCTAGGTATCATCAATGACAACTCAAATTTATGATAAAAGGGATGATGTTGATTTCACTAGTACTCATTTCCCTTTTCCTGACGGCGACTTCCTCTAGCTCCATCCGACGGGGTGTGCATATCTCAACTAGTACGACTCGCACGCGCTTGTTCAATGCTTGCGGATTTCAATGAGCGTCAGCTCACTGTCGCCTCAAAACTTTACAACAAGATTACATATTTCATAACTTTTGCGGAAAATATGAACATTTGATATCAAAAAATGACATGGCTCATTTGATATCAAAAAATGACATGGCTCGCAAACACTTTATAACAAAGGGCATTTCTCATCCTCGATTTTATTGAAATGTTTAAAAAATGCCAGAAACTGATAAAAAATGAGTGAAATTGGAACGTAACTTACACTCTTTACGTAATAGTGGATATCAACGGGATAATCTATATCAATCCATTAAATTGGCTTTGGATTCCAGTGACCTGAAGATTTTACACACATACAGGCCTCTCACTGATACTACCGATGTCTACTTAAATGCATGACGACTCTTTACCAAATCCTTCGGGAAGTTTTAAGTTTAATTTTTCTACCGTAGTGCAACAGAGTTTTACCGGCTAACAAGGTTCCTTGAGCCAGTCGACAGTTGGCGAAAACTCTTTGACCCATCTTTCTAAATTACGTATTGTCATATTCTAGTGTCGGTACCAAGTCCGGCTATCCTGAGTATATTATGTTGTCTCAAGTCTGCTATGTTTGTTTTCTTTTGTAGATCCACTGTGGATTGAAGCAAGTGATTGTAATTTTCGGCCATTGTAGGTGTTTACTGTTATCTTGATTTAATAATCTGATACATTATATGTATATATAGTGTATATATAGTGTATATTTTGCTGAAATATAATTGAATTCCTTTCTAGAAATAATACATCTATTTTGTACGCATTTTTTGAAGCATATTTTTTACAATTAACAATGAAGGTATATGGAGTGAATGCAAATGAGACAAAGTCTCCACAAACACATGGTAATACTAAGTAATGGAGCAACGCTTTTCTTGTTGTTCTTCATATTGAAGTATATTACATTTATTAGTATGAATTTATACGTTGTTCTGAAACATAATAAATATTAAGAACGATTATCTTACTATTGATTAAAATATTTTATTTATTACCATACATTTATAATAATTATTTTAATGAAAACAGTAACTGATTAACCAGACTCGATACATCCTTGTGTTTTCCTTGTATTGGACAATATATTTATCACATAACAGGTAATTCATGCCTAGATGCCAGATTAGATACCCCGCATTCATGACCAGAAAAGACATGGATGTAGCGTTGTTCTACAATTAGCAAATAATTCCGAAAAACCGGTGCTAGGGGCCGTTTTGATCTCACTATGAGGTAAGAGCAAAGCTCATTGTTGAAGGCCTAATTGTGACTTCAAGATGAAAAAAAAATTAAAGCGTTGTTCCTTTCCTTGTATTTACCATATATTTGTAGAGACTTTGTCTTATTTACATTTACTCCATATCCTTTCATTTGCCATGGAGACACTTACCCTGTCACAGCACCTAGTCTTATTGTTTGTGGAGTTCATATGATCATTTCAATATTATTGTTTGGAATTGTAATGAATTTAATGAAAATGAAATGTCATGCTACGTTTCCTTACGTTATTTACCAACCCTATTAAGCTGGGTAATGTTTAGGTAAGGTAAATGTTTAAATATCAAAACGTGACCTAAACATTATCCTGAATCAGGACAATACATCGGCAAACGAATACCGGAGCAAGAACGAGGAAAGGGGAAATTGTAAATTCATAAATCCAAAATCACGGCAATTCACAGCAACACGAATTGAGACAGTTTGACAAAGACAAAATATTATCTAATGTTATGAGAAGAAGAAATTTGTTTACCTTTTTCTCAACCGGCCTTAAACATTATATACGTTTACAAACTTATATATATTTACTTACGTCAGTACAATATACTCACTAGTAACCAATCGGGATTTACCCCTGGTGACTCTGCTATTAACCTACTTTTATTTTGACTAACGAATTTGGAAAAGCTCTTGATGATGGAAAAGAAATACGGGTAATTTTTTGTGACAAAAGCAAAGCATTCGATAGGGTTTGGCCCAAGGGACTAATTCATAAACTAAAAGCGATAGGTATAAAAGGACAGCTATTAATCTGGATAAGTAATTATCTTAAAAATAGAAAACAACGTGTCGTTATTAATAACTCTGCATCCGAATGGAGATCAATAAAAGCTGGTGTTCCTCAGGGATCGATCCTTGGACTTTATTCTTTATAATTTATATTAATGATATGGTTTCAGAAATTAACTCAAAAATAAAGTTATTTGCCGATGACACAAGTTTATATTTAATCGTAGATGATCCTATTAGCATTTCAACAATTCTGAATGGCGACTTACAGAAAATACATATATGGTCAAAGAATTGGTTGGTTACTTTTAATCCAAACAAGACGGAAACTATGATAATATCTAAAAAACAAACAAGCCAATTCATCCCCCACTGATTATGAATAATGTTCCTTTGAATCATGTAACAGAACACAAACACCTAGGATTAATCTTATCTTGTGATGGGAGCTGGCATAGGCATATTGATATGATTGTATCTAAAGCTTACAGTCGACTAAATATATTGAGAAAATATTATAATAATATTAATGTTATAATGTTATGAATTTATTCTTAATCGTAAAACCCTTGAACAACTGTATTTTACTTATGTTCGCCCTATATTAGAATATGCGGATGTTGTTTGGGATAATCCCACAACATTTTTTGGTAAATAAACTAGAAAGTGTCCAAATAGAAGCCGCAAGGATCGTGACCGGAGGAACACGGCTTACGTCTATAAATGCTCTTTATAGTGAAACGGGTGGGGAAAAAGTGGCAGTTAGACGTGAAATTCATCGACTGACATATATCTATAAGTTAGTAAACAATATGACGCCGACCTACTTGACCGATCTATTGCCAGTCCGACAGCAAGATATTCACTCGTATAACACGCGAAACACTAATACAATAAGAGTTCCTAATACTAGGACATCACAATATGCCAACTACTTCCTTCCTTCTACTGTCAGATCATGGAATTCGCTTCCTGATGATTTCAGATTGAGTTTGTCCATAAATATTTTTAAGAGTCTGTTTAAAAACAAATTAAATGTTAAACCGTCTTACTTTTTCATTGGTAATAGAATTGGACAAATATATGGACAAATATATCATTCACGACAGAGAATGAACTGTAGTATCTTAAACCAACATTTGTTTCATAGAAATCTTGTCCAATCACCTAATTGCTCTTGTGGTGAGATTGAAACCACTGAACACTTCCTTTTAAAGTGCAATAATTTCACTGATCTGCGAGATAGATATATATTTAGTCTTCAATTGCCAGTTAGGTTAACAACAAATTTGTTACTTTTCGGATCGGAGCGCATGTCGAACGAGCAAAATATTGTTTTATTTGATTCAGTTCAAAAATTTATTATATCAAGCAATCGCTTCTAAACTGTGCACCACTTTTCTTCATTTTTTACCTAATTCTACTATTACTTCAGTGTAGTTATTTGTTATTGATACACGAATCAATATCAGTCATATAGTAATGTATCAGCTTCATAATACATGTAATATTTATCTACCTCCATGATATACTATTATTAATGTTATATTTGGAAGTATCAGGAAATGGATTAATATAAGGACTATTGCCCTTGTTTCCAAATCCCTTGTTAGTTTGTCATTCATTTATATCTTCTGTCATACCATTGTGTTTATGTATACTTGTATATGACTTAGTAACAATAAATATGTTTACATTACATTAACATTATATAACTGGACTAAACGAATTATACGCGAACTCCACTCACCTAAACCGTTCGCCGAGAACTCGGCTTAATATAGATGTTTACGATGATCGCTACTCATGTTTTATTATTTTTTGTCAGAGTTTCTGAGCCTCGGGTTTTATCGATTTAAAAGCACTATTTCTTTCTTCTTCCATGAAATCCGACATTTTTATAAGTTCATTACACATCGTAATGAGCATTTTGATAAAATTTCATCAAATCCTTTTTATTTCGTCATATTTTATCATGGTGAAACCTAGCCTATGTAAAACCTATGAATCCTACGAAAAATCAAGAATTTAATCTAAAAATTGAAATCATTATCTTTCTTTTCAGCTTTTTTAAAAATTTCTAACAAAAATCAACAATCATATGAAATCTTATGGATTCGAAATTTAGGAGCAATATCGAATATTCAATATGGATAATAAGGATTAAAACATTGACTTCATTTTTTACCTCATCGAAATAGTGCTTATACCTCTAAAAAGGGATGTATATAAGAGGAAAACACTTGAAGGAAATTTTTTAAATAGTTTTTGATAGTGAAGGCGGAAATTATCTAGCATGTCTTTTAACTTTTATGAAAATATCAAATTATTTTCTTTTTTGTTTTTAAAATTATTTTGTTTTAAATTTTGATTCTATTTTAATAAAGTGGGTGGCATTGTATTTTTTATCTTACATGTTGTTACCACAATCACCAGATTTCACATTTATTTACCTGCTACTGACGAAAATTAAAAATCACTGTAAACAATGCTGTGTTTGATAATCTTAATTTCTTTCAGTGCACTCAAAAAAGTAAATTTATTATCAAAAGTTTTTTTCAGCAGTTGTTTTTCATAAAATCCATTACAGCCATTTATTAAAGGGTTACTGGTCACTGAAAGGATATAATTTTGTTCTTTTTCTCTTCCTACATGACCAAATTCTGTTTGATGCAATTGTTGATCTTGTGTGCTTTCATGTCGCATAAGGCCTTATTACAGCTGTTAAATAATTGTATGGAGAATTTGCGAAATATTCCATTGTAGATTACATTGCATTATGGTTATGGATTTGCATGTTCATCCTGAGGAACGCCCGCCAGATTTATCATTGTCTAAAGAAGTTTCAAATCAAATTTTTACAAAATTTTGTTTAAAACTAAGGAGTATCTCCCTCATGCATAGCTCTGTCCTTAGCTGATCTTGACTTTTTCCATTTAGATCATTCTTGGGTATTTCTTCTCTATCATCTGTTAAACGTTTTCGGTTTATAGACTTCCAAATGTTTTGATTTGATCTGCACTGAAGAGGCATTAGTTGTCGAAATGCTCATATGCAGACATTTTATTAACGGTAACTTCAGTATAATTAGTCATTATATATTTTATTTAAGAAATAACTACCCTGACTTCAGAAAATAATTTTTTTTTTAAATGTAACTATTGATCTACCTGAGAAAAGCTAAAATAAAAGTACGCGTCTCAAGATAGTAGACAATGAGTTTATAACACATTTTCATATTTTTGTTTTGACATCTTCACACCATGAATGTGTTTATTATTTTACGCTAATACACTCGTAAACAATTATCTCAGCTTTTATGAAAACAATTACTGCCTTAGAATTATATCGTTCTGCAGCAAAACACAACATAAAATCACGGTACAGTAGAACTTCGATGGCTCGAATGGCAAAAGGTCAAACACTACAGATGTTTCCAACCCCTTTTCTGGTCCGTTTTTTCGCATTTAAACATAGTTCAACATTGATAGCACGAAGAACCGTCTAGTTCGAACTTTTTTCACCGGTTCATTGGTCGTTCGAGCCTTTAAATTTCGACTGTATTCCACTTAGTAACTAAAAAGATTCTGGTATAAGATGAAATTTGGACTATGTTATAATTATTGGTTCTTTATGTGAAACCTGTTTTTACAAGTTTTTTTTTTAAGTCCTCTTCATTACATTTGTTATCATAAAATAAGCCAGATCGAATTGATCTTTTGATGTCAAAAACAATTGAATTGCAGCATTCACTTTTTTTTGTCGTTGCTACTGCTTAATGATTTTGTTCAAATACATTACGGTTTAAAATGAAAATAATCAATTTAATTTATACAGATGGCTAATTCGACAATTCATGTCTCTTCAGTGCATATCTCAAATCAAAACATATGGAAGTCAATAAAAACAGATGCGTAAAAGCTGATTTTGAACAAATAATCAATAGGAAAATACAAATGCATATCAAACTATATACCTATCCTGGCCTTTAGGTAACAGTTGGGACAAAAGTGTTTCATAAATATATACCTAAAACATATTAAGTCTTCAAAACGTGGTAAGAAGACCTGTTTTTGTTTTGTTTTTATAATTATGTCTCCAAAATAAAGCTTGAAGTTTGGATAGACTTATTGTTTTAATAAATTCTTATCAAGATCGTTTGGGGTCAATTGTTGTTTTACCCCGTTTCTTCTTTTTCCTTTCCTTTTTTCTTCTTATTCGTCAACGCCTTATCATTTTTATGATTAGGCATCCAAGAGGCTTATTTTTTTTACCCCGTTTCTAATTACATATTATTATTATTGTTGTTGTTTTTGTTGTTATTATATTTTCGCCACTAAACTTGTCGGTAAGTTTATTTGTAAAATATATGCCCGAGCTTTAAGTTATTGCAGCCGTTGTCATGAAAACGAAAAGATTCGTAAAGGTTCCATGAACTTAATGTTCCGCCCACTCAATACATTGTCATTATCATTTGCCTTTGAGACGTTCATACTAAAATTGGAATCATTTTTGTACAATGACTGTTTTCAATAAAATGTTTGCAAAAAGTATGGTTGCTAATTAGAATTCCAAAAAATAATTGGTCTTTGGAGATTCATGAAATTTTTTTGAACAGTAATATTCCCACATCTCCTGCATATGGCTTGTACATTTCACAACTCATTCGCTATTGCCGTGCCTTTTGTTTGTACAGAAATTTGTCACTGTTGCAATTGTCACTACAGAATTTTTACCGTCGTCACTACAATTTGATAGACCGTTACAATGTTTCTATTTCAAAAATGAGAATATATATCTTTGGGTAGATCTAGGGTTTATTACCGGACTGACTACCACCGACTGTGACACAACCGGACCTTCCACTGGCAGTGTGACGGGTGCCACGGGTTGAGCACACCATGCTAACCCTACTGGAGCACCTAATGATGTGTCCGTCTGTCCGCCCAAAAGTTTATGATTGGTAACTTGAAAACGGAATATCATAGAGTCTTCAAACTTGGCATGCAAGTTGTTTACCACCAAACTCAGGCCAAGTGTGATTTGGAGTTTCGAGGTCCAAAAGGTTCTGGGGTTATATCCCTTAAAAATTTGAAATTTGGTGAAACTTGGCAGGGTATCATGTCATTGCATAAATGCGCAATTTCTATTTTTGGTGATTACCTTGTTCTTGGTTCGTTGTGCTCTATATTATGTATATTTCTGTTTTAAATGCCCCTGCGAAAAAAAAGTTGGGGGTTTATTGTTTTATCCCCATCCGTTCTCCCGTCCGTCCATCGGTCCCATTTCTTATAAGCTGTTATTCCGAATAACTCCTCCCGCAATATTGATGCTACATTTATTTTGTAGCCTGCTGTAAGCGGAGTCGACACATAAAGTTCATTTCAAGGCAGATTATTGAAATACAAAAATCCCTGAATTGCATAATAAAAGGTAATTTTTTTATTCTGTACAAGTGCTTCAAGGAGTAACCTTTCATAAGTAGCATAAATCTTGTTTATGCATGCACCCCTGTTGTATGGCAGCATCAAGGAAAATTAAGGTTTCTGTGACCATGTGCCATTTAATCGTTAATTATCCGTGTTTATTTTACTAATTGGACATAAATTTATTTTCCAAGTAAACATTTGGGATACAAGTATTTTATCTTCCTCATATGATCAAGTTGTGCACATGCATTGTCAGACCTTCGGCTTTGACATGAGCAAAAAACTTTCAACTTTCTTCTAAATGTAGACCTCTAGTGCAAGAATGTTTATATTTAATATTTTGTTACTTCTTTCTGATGAAAGCTTTCTGGAAGTGCCATATTTGTAGACATTTAGGCAATCACCCTGGTTATGGTTAACATTGCTTCTAGAAGGTAGACATTTACGCATTTACGCAGTAACGCATTCATATTTGGCATGTGCCTTCCTTTGTCACTTATTAAATTTTAAAATTTTGCAAATTTGAAATTTGCAGATTAGAAATTTTTGTTGCAGGACTGGATCCCTCCTTGCAATCAATATATAAAACATTTATGGATGTAAATTTTCAGATAGATAACATATTTTTGATAGAACAACAAACAAAATTATACAGGTAAACATGCACGTGGCACCAAGCTCGTGAAAGACCTTGCAATTTCCCTCGACCAATTATCTATTTAATTTTTATAATACATTTATACATTGCTCTGGAACATAATAAATCTGTGGAATGATTGTCTTACTATTGATGAACATATTATTTTATTTAATACCCTACCTTTACAATATTTTTTTTATGAATACCAGACCCGAGACATTTCTTTGGTTTCCCTTGTATTGAACAATATATTTATCGCATGACAGGTAATTAAAGACTTTCGAGATAGGAATTGAAGGCGGAAACAATCGCCTTGGATACCAGTTAGACGGAATACTAGATTTGTATACCACCTCTAAAACAAAACTTTTATGAAATTGAAGTGCACTTATAATTTGTCCTAAATTGTCAACGTGTAGGAAAGGAAAAAGGAAGAAATATTATGCCAATGTTTATAATATGTGTTAAAAGGAACTTTTGTTATACGGAACAAATATATATTAACAGACAGAAAACAATTAACCTACAGCGCTACATATAGGTTAAATATTTATCATATATTTAGTTATAAATACAAGAATCCTGTGTAATACAGACGTCATGTTTCGTCCTGTATCTTCAGCCCGTGATGATATCAATATCAATCACGGCTGCTACCCTTTATTACACACCTAAAAAATCTGTATCAAAGGCCACGTGTTATTTTAATTAGAAAGCTACTAAGACCTTTGTTCTTTTTCAAATATATGATAAACAGTATATGACATGGGTAAATCCGTATTACATGCTGTATCAACCCTCGACCAATATAATCCCTCAGGCAAGCCTTCGGGATGATATTGACGTCTCGGGTTGATGCAGCATGTAATACGGATTTAACCATGTAATATTCTTAGCTCAACAGTGTTAATTAATTAATGATTTCTTCTCCAGGTATTGATTTTTTTCGTATAATACACAATTTTTTTCTGGAGCGAACACGATTCAGTAGTTCCGTATTCATGCCTAGATGGATACACTTGCCCTGTCTCCACACCTAGTCTCATTGCTTGTGGAGTTCAGAAGATCTTTTCCATATTATTGTTTGGAGTTGTAATGAATTTAATGAAAATGAAATGTCATGCTACGTTTTCTTGTGTTCTTTACCACCCCTACTAAGCTCGGTAATGTTTAGGTACAGGTAAATGTTTAAATATCAAAAACAGTACCTAAACATTATTCTGAACCGGTACAAAACAATATATATCCAATGTAACTGAAAAGAAAAAAAATCGTTTACATTTTCCTCAATCAGCCTGAACATTATTCAAACGGACTAAACCAATTATACGCGAACTCCAGTTTACCTAAACCGTTCGCCGAGAACTCAGCTTAATTAAAAGGGGTGTTTACGATGATCTTTACTCATGTTTTATTATTTTTTGTCAGATTTTCTGGCTCCTACGGTTTTATCCATTTAAGAAAGTAGACCTAGGCAAAGGTAGATAACTCTTTAAATCAGCAAGGTGTTTGAAACAGCCAGTTTCATTGACGCTTTTTTAGCATTTATGTTAAAAATAAACAAAATAATATGTGTTACATAGAAGCTTTCAATATATTTATGAAAATGATTAAAACAAACATACAAAGAATTTTTAAGATTATTTCCCTTAACCTAGGTCTACTACCTTAAAAGCATTACTTATTTTTTCATTCATGAAACCCCATATTTTCATAATTTCATTACACACCTTAATGAGCATTTTGGAAAAAAATTCATCAAATCCTGCTTATCCGTCATATTTTATCATAGTGAATCCTAGCCCATGTAAAACCTATGAAACCTACGAAAAATCAAGAGGAGTTCAGTTTCACGTCAAAGTTTTAATCAATTTATTCTAAAAAATCAGATCATTATCTTTCTTTTCAGCTTTTTAAAAATTGTCTTACAAAAAGTAAATCATATGAAATCTTATTGATTCGTAGCTCAGGAGCGCAGCTCCTTAAGATGCTATTATCACTTGCAGAAGGTGTTATTGTGTTTGTTGTATAAATAAATAGATATGATTATGTGACTAACAAGTATAAGCAGATATCCACAAACTCAATTTGCCATTAGAATGTCTAAGAGGATTTTATCACGTCTGCAGAAAGTATTTAAGAAGTTCAAAAGAAGAGGAAATAATGAGCCAAAGTATACTTTGTTGGAAGATGGGCAAGAGGAGGAAGTCTTTGAAGCAATAGCCGATAGAGATTTTGAAAAGTGTCGACTTTTGATTGATGGATCTGTAAATGTAAATTGTAAAGATGATTTGAAATCTACACCCATCATAAGTGTGTGTCGATTATCTGAT
>MJUU01044980.1:2976-13490 GCA_002080025.1 Modiolus philippinarum
TAAAATGTTATATTTTCATATAACAATAACTTTAAAATAAAACGCGACGTTTCAGTTCACAAAGAACTTTTCTCAAGCGAATGATAATGGCGTCTGAATATGAAATCTGACACTAATCTTCTTATCACAAAAAATGTTTGTCGTTTTATGTACATTACATCCCATAACACGGAAGCGAAAATCTAAAAATATGTATATGAAAATATTACCGAAAATCTAGATATTCATAGTGCATGATTTAATCTTAAAAAATTGGTAGGGGCAGGAAATTAAGCCCTCCCCGGTATAATAGAACTGATTTTGACAAAAAATGAAATGATAAAAATGAAAAAGCCGCAAATAAGTATATTTGTTTTTTATTATCCAAGGTTTTTCGCATCTCGTTCATTTATTCCAAAAGGCTCAAGAGTTTTCAGTTGATGTATCCAGAACCGTTCTCGTGTTTGTCTCTCTTTGTCGGTCCATGATTGATTAACCTCAATAATTTGGAATTTCACTGTGTCAAATGAATGGCCAGTTGATCTAAGATGACGGGTTAGTGGGACATTTCGATTTTTAGTATAAAAACAGCGGTGATTGTTCCATCTTAAATTGAAGGGTGTAGATGTTTCCCCAATGTACTGCATTTTGCACTGTTCACATGTCAAGATGTAAACGCAGTTTGAAGACTTGCAGTTGGAATTTGCATAGACTGTGTATTCTTCCTTGGTCACCTCGCTCCTAAATTTAGACTCAGTGATTGCTGATTTGCAACACTTACAATTCCTGCGTCCACAAGGTTTAAACACGCCTGGAATCGTTGGGGGTACTTTTTTTAATTTTGGATTTTACAAGAATGTCACGTAAACTCTTTGGTCGCCGGAATGCCATCACTGGTGGTTCTGGAAATATTTTGTTCAAATTTTGATCGTTTTCAATCGGCCCCCAATGTTTTTTTATGATGGATGACAAATTTCTCAGACCAGGATGGTAGGTTGTGACCAATGGGATTCTGAGATTTGTGGATTTCTTTTCTTTGTAATCTAAAAGTGAGTCCCTTGGGATGGTATTTACTTTGTCGAAGGCTTTGGTAATCATGCCGTCGTCATAACCACGATTGAGAAGATGTTTACGGAGCTCTCCGAGTCGATGTTTCTGTAGATTTTCAGAGGAACAAATTCTCTTAATACGAATTGCCTGGCTATACGGTATGCTGCGAGTGTAGTGTCTAGGGTGGCAGCTTCTTGGCGAGAGGTACAAATGTTTGTCTGTTGTCTTAGTATGAAGGTCAGTTGTCATGATACCGTCTTTGATTGAAGTAGTAGTGTCAAGAAATGAGATTTTCGTGGGTGATAATTCGTGCGTGAATTTGATAGAATGATGGAAATTGTTACAGAATTCAATAAATTCACGGAGATGTTCGTCTGTATCAGTCCACTTCATATCAATGTCATCAATGAAGCGGTACCACGGTACCATTCATTTGACACAGTGAAATTCCAAATTATTGAGGTCAATCAATCATGGACCGACAAAGAGAGACAAACACGAGAACGGTTCTGGATACATCAACTGAAAACTCTTGGGCCTTATGGAATAAATGAACGAGATGCGAAAAACTTGGATAATAGAATAATATTTTAAAAAAACAAATATACTTATTTGCGGCTTTTCCATTTTTATCATTTCATTTTTTGTCAAAATCATTTCTATTATACCGGGGAGGGCTTAATTTCCTGCCCCTACCCATTTTTTAAGATTAAATCATGCACTATGAATATCTAGATTTTCGGTAATATTTTCATATACATATTTTTAGATTTTCGCTTCCGTGTTATGGGATGTAATGTACATAAAACGACAAACATTTTTTGTGATAAGAAGATTAGTGTCAGATTTCATATTCAGACGCCATTATCATTCGCTTGAGAAAAGTTCTTTGTGAACTGAAACGTCGCGTTTTATTTTAAAGTTATTGTTATATAATAATATAACATTTTAGTGTTGTTATAACTATAACACATAGACATTTATATATATAGAAACTTTAGTTCTAGGATGCCTTACGCGAGTTCGAAAATGAGTGCTAGTCGAATATTGTTGTAGAAGTTGAGCACCTTTTTAATTCTGGAAATTGACAAAATATCCACGTTTACTTAGTGTTCTAGCAAATTTATTTCTGATTGGAACGTATATAATATTTATACAGTAGCTTTAGTTCAAGGATGCCTTAAGCGAGTTCGAAGACGAGTCCTGGTCGAATATGTGTGTAGGATTTAGAACCCTTTTAACTCAGAAAATTTCCAAAATATCATTGTAATGGATTTGGGTTATACAGTTGCTTTAGTTCCATCCTCTAGTTTTGGTTAAACTAACTCTCAAGGATCAGTATGAGCTAATGCAGTCAACTTATGTTCTTAGTTCATCAGTCCGTCCGTCCGTTAACATTTTACATTTTAGTAGCCGTTCCTGAAACCTATGAAGGATTTTACATGAATTATTAAGGAAGGTCCCCGTGCTAAATTATTTGATGCAACATATTATGATACCTCATCCAAGATTTCCGTCAGTGGGAACACATTTCAACACTTTATTTCTTATGGAAACATTTTCAACGTTGGACCTATTGGAAATACATTTAATGTGCCACGCTTGGAGCAGATCATGCTTACCCTTCCTAAGCGCCGGATGATAACTCAGTTTTTGTAGGGGATCACACTGCTAGTGCTTTAGTTATGTGGCGTTCTTGTTCATTTTTGTGTATTTAATTTGTTTTTGTCATACTGTCTCAGTTCGTGTTGGATATGACTTGCCATTGTATTGGATTTTTTATTTTAGAATTCCCCCTTTCAGTATGTTTGTTTCGTCATTTGTTTACCGATGTATGTTAAGGACATTTTTTCTGAAACGACTTGGCATATTGTAAACTTGGTCATAATGGTCCTCGAGTGGTTCGCTGTTTAGAATGAGTGCAGTACTTTGCGCCTCGTCCAATATTTCCCCAAGCTTGGAACATTGTTTAACATTGAAGCCTACAGGAACATTTTAAAAAGATATTCTTCTCTGAAACCAGAAAGGCGATTAGAACTAAATTTTGTAAAAATAATAGTCATTTGGTAGTCATCTGTAAAATGTGTCCAGCAGCTTTGCAGCTCATCTAAGATGACCGCCAGCGTGGCAATATTTTAGTATTTGACACTATGGGAAAACACTAGGATTTTCTTTGAAAATACTTGGCAATTGATACCAACTTAAATTTGGTTGCAATAGTCTTTTAGTGGTCCCCTTATCAAATGTGTCCGTTAGTTTCACATTTCGTCCAAGATGGCCGCCAGAGGAAACATAGTTTAACATGGGAAACTATGAGGCCACGTACAAAGATTTACTCTGAAACTACAAGGCCATTTGGTACCAAACTTGGTCATAATGAGGATTGGATGATTTCCTTTAAAATGGTGTTTGTTAAATTAACCTTTTTCCCCAAGATATCCGCCAGCCGGATCCATATATTAACATTGGATCCTTTGGGAAAAAACATTCAAAAAGTCTCAACTCTGACAGTACTAACAAATTGTAACCAAACTTGGACAGACCCATTTAAAATTGAGTCAGACTGGTCATGTTCCTTTCAAAGATGTCACCTAATAAGAACAGTAAATGCTTAACCATACACTGTAAAAATGGCGTTTATGGTCTAAACATAATCCTAAACGCCATTTTTGTTCTCACTTGAGCACATGTTTAATGTCATAGTGTAAAAATGTCAAAAATATCAAATCATGTATTTTGCATCTTTTCGTGTCATGTTTGGTATCAAAAGTATTCATTTTCCGTTTACAATCTCTTTTTAACATTTTCATTTTAAAATAATTTTGTATTTATCGAACTTTTAATATTTTACTTATTTTTGGCATGATATTAATTTCTAATTATACCGGCGTCCCAACAATTATTTGTGGATTATCAAAGATAAAGAATACAAGATAAGCTGTGGACAACAATGCCGAGTTAATTTATTTAACATGTCAAAACGTATTAAAAGTGGAGTAAATAATAGTTAATTGACACTTGAACTTTTTTAAATTAATTCTTTTTCATTATTGGTTAAAGTGGTTTCCGGGGTTTCCAAAAACAAAACAGGGGTTTTAGTATAAAAACTTGGAAAAGCGTCGTCTCAACAAAAGAAGGAGAGATTTCGACTTTCGAAAATGTAATTTAAGTGTCGAGCTCCGCTCGGCGAGCGGAAAGTTTTCATGTATATATTTTGTATATATTATGTATGAACTATGTGATGTCTGCAGAAAATAAAATATGTGAACGTTCATGTATCCAGATGTTTCATTTAAACAATTATGTATATTGAATACGGTGTCATTGAAATCCCGTATCTCTGTTCACCGGACGACTTCAACATCACTCTGACTTCTGACTTCATATGGAAAATTCATGACAGAACTATATTTCATCCTTACATCTATTTTCATCGAGTTATACAAAAAGTTTCATTACGAAATTAACCCTAAACATGTCCTTGATAAATTAGGTGTTTAGGCTTAGAACGTGTTTAGGCGTTTAGGTTTAGAACTTATTTAGGCGTTTAGTATTAGAACGTGTTTAGGGTTGTATTGTGGCCTTTTGTTTACTTAGGTTTGGTCATATTTATTTATTTTATTAATAAAAGACTTTGAACTGTTGAGAAAATGCAGCCAGTTTAGATCATCAAACAGCTCTTTTGCTTATTTTATCTGAAATGACATTAAAATAAAATTTTGTTAATCAGTTTAAATATTATTCAATCCTTCGAATAAATGTGACTGAGGTTACTAAAAAATTGTACAAACATTCCTTAAAATAAATCTTTCGTTTAAATCATACATAATGTAGTTTCACGAGAATTGAAGGTGACTGGCAAAATTAGTGAATGTATTACATAGAATAAAAATAATAAATACATCAATAAGCATCAACCTTCTAAAATATATATTAAAATAATGTAAAAACATACCTTTGAAACAAAATATGTTTGTTGTATAGCAAGATATCCTCATCAAGATACACCAGGCTCCTCCATTGTTTATCGCCACGTTTTTATTTTTAAACTCAAACAAAGAAAGACTAAAGCGCCATCTACACGAACTATAACTCAAAAGTTATCAAAAGTCTAAACATGTTTAGACCTAAACAAGTTTTGGAAAGTGTTTAAGCGTTTAGGAATGTGTTCTACACATCTAATCATGTTCAAACTCTAAACGTGTTTAGCAATAAACGCGTTTAGGCCACGAAGAGTTTAGGACTAAAACACAGTCCTAAACATGTTCTATATGTGTTCCAAACCTAAACGCCATTTTTACAGTGTAAGGTACCAAGTTGGCGATGCAGGCTCTTGAGGGCCTCTTGTTTTCGTCTTGTGTAAAAATTTGTGTACTTGAGAGAGTGCTTCAAATACATAATTGAAAAGATAAAATATTTTTTAAAAGATCATTGCTATTCAAAGGCTAGGGGAAGTGCTTCAATAAGTTTAGTTCAGGCTTAGTTTTGCTAAGTTCGGGTCATTTGGGTATGGCTTTTGCTGAAGTATTCTGTACGCTGAAAAAGCCGTAAGCAAAAGTGCTAATTCTGTATTGTTTGTATATCTAAGTTGTTAGGCAAAATATTCTATTCTATTGCCTTCATATGCATTAAATAACTGTAAAGTATATATTTTATATATTTTTCGATGCAGTCTGATGTACGTTTAATATTTATGTCAGAATGAAATTGATGCCACCTATATTCACTGTTTGGGTTGTATGAAACGAACATTTAGATACACTATGAGATGTAGTAATTCCGTACTGAAGAATAATTGGCTAACATGCTGGCAGACATTCGAAAATCGTGTGAACGTAGACCGCTGTAAACAGACGGCAACGACATGACATCGTAAACCAATGAAATGTTATATTCTTATCACAGGGGGAAACAGTTCAAAATCGGTTGACGGGCAAAAGTCACTTCCGAATTAATAAAAAAAAAAGAAAAACATGTAAGAATTTTTCTGTAGTATGGAAGTATAACAAAGATGAATATTGCATACCGCAATATAAGTGGAGGTCTACGAGATCAACATGGGGTTTAACGGGAAATAAAGTAATATTGAACGAGAGTTTATCCAACCTCAAACCACCATATTGATCGAGTAGCTTCATTATAAATTCATTCCAATTTAAATTTGCAATTCCAATGATTGCAAATTTGGTGCCGCCATTTTTGAGAGCTACAAATAAGTGTAAATTAAAAAAATGTGCAGAATTTAATGGGACTTACACAAATCTTACTAACATAGCTGATATGCTCGCATACTTTTACACAATTGCAATTCAACAAAACGTGAGAATTTCAAAATCCCATGGGAAACTGCGTTTTCCCATCGTATTTCACTATTTACCATGTGATTTTGAATATATTCCTCAGGGAGGGAAATTGTCTTATCAGATTTTAAAGAAATTCCATTGCAAATGATAATCCCATGGGGAATGATAATCATATTGGAATAATAAAAGTCCCATGGGAATATTTCAATATCCCATTGGAAATGGTAAAATCCCATGGGAAACAGCTTTTTCCCGTCGGATTTTGAAATTCCAATGTTTTTTTTAAATTGGCACTATGATATAGAATTCTATTTCACTATTTTGTTAAGTCCCCTAGACTTCTATTCTACTATTTTGTTAATTTCCCTAGACTTCTATTCTATTATTTTGTTAAGTCGATCTCATGCGATTTCGCGCATTTTAGTTATTCACACTACTTGGTAACTCTCAAAATTGGTGGCACAAGATTTGCAATCATTGGAATTCTAAATTTTAATTGGAATGAGTTTAAAGTTAATTGATTTCGATTGACACGGCTGAGGTCAATGACGACAAACAAAGGGGTTCTGGTATATCTATAGATTTGGAATGAGTGTGGCCTGGAAATGTCAGTCAACGTTAGTATTTTTCATGATCAACTGTGCAATATCATATATTATTAATTAACTAAGTACATTTAACGCAATGTATTTAAAACTGCCAATTTAATACGAATGACAGAAAATGCCAACATACCAATTTGGATTTTTTTGCAATGTCATAGCCTAATGGATCATCTTGATGTATTGTCTCTCGTTATGAAGACAATAGTAACTTGCCTAACTTGTCGTCTGATCACGAACAAGGACGTCAAAAATAAAAGGTAAAGAAATCTCGTAAAGTAGTTGATCAATGGCTTTTTTCAGATATATAAAGATGCCAATATGACATACATTACGCATTAATACTATATTATGGAAAACATTTTAAATATTGATATTCTGATCTGTTCAAATCGTGTCACATGACGTTTGAGATTTCGCTGGGTCAACCGGGTAGCGTTGGGTTGCATAGGAAGGTTAACCGGTAAAAAAAATCGATATAATATAACAGTTACCGACCTAGATAGTCTGTGACCAAGCGGTTTCTCTTCGAAATTAAGGTCACCATCGACCAATCTCTAGGGTCACCTTACTACCTCGAAGAGAAACCCCTCGGACACACTATGTAGGGTGATTGTATATGCATACACAAAAGTACAAATATTATATTTTATTCGGGAATCTTCACATCGTTTTTTATGGAAAATTTTGGTCATTTCGACTTAAGAGACTATCTTGCCTACCATACCATATCCTTACATTCTAAATCGAAAACATCGAAGATACCAGAGCACTTAAGTAATCGCTATTGGTGTACTCGGAATTGTAGCTATCAAGCGCAACTATGTTCTATCGAAGGCGATTGATTTATTGCTGACACAAAAATGATCGAAATTGTCAATATATATCGTATTAATTGCACCATGTATTTAATATAATATTGATAATATATAAAATTAACATGATTCAAATTCAATAATATTTTCAAGTGCGTTTCTCATTGCATAAGTAGTTAAATTCACTTTTATTTACAATGTAAAATTCAAGTATTTTATTAAGGGAGGTAAAAACTTTCAAATAAAATCATTTTGTTACATAGATGAAAAGAAAGATAAATCAAATTTCAAAGGATTACTTTTTGACATAAGAATAACAAAGGGAATAGGTGTTATGTATAGTAATGTTTACGTTATGTAATGTTAAGTTTCTTGTCCGATTTTCTCTCATGAATCTTCAATTTTTAAACGTACAATGAAGGCCATCTTGGAAATAGCGCCAATTTTAAAATTCTTTTTACCGTCATTCACAACATCAGACGGTCAGCTGTGTGCCAAGTATCAAGTGATTCCTGTCAGCCAATTCTAAGAAAACACGTGAACAAAATTTATTGGGAGTAGAATAATGATAAAGAAACAATTACAAAGAAACGGAACAATAAGAATATCTCTTCGTCTGGGGGGACATTATGCAGCGGGAAATCTAGTGGTATAAAATTATCTCCCTTCTAGAAAAACTCTCCTGTGTATCATAACTTTTTCGAAACAAATTAACAGCATGCGACGAAAATAAACAATCAACAAAATGTCAAGATTTCAAAAGAAATAAACTAATACAGTATTTAGTGAAAACGTCATTCAATTCCCAGATCTTTACCTTGTAGTTAAAAAGTGATTAAACTTGCCCACAAGAAGAGGTAATATGCGAATTCCTTACAAAATTTACTGTCGTGATGAAAATATTGAATGGACACACTGGTCAAAATCAATTGCTATAGGGCGTTAAAATGTATGTACCCAGACAAGATTATATGTACAGATAGATTTTTTAACATACCCCTAATTATAGGTCAATTTAGTAACAATCCTTGCATAAGAAACGCTAAGATGCAAATCTAATCCTATGTTACTAGGCAAAATTATATCGAAACAGCACCATTTTCCTTTTTTACCCAGGATCTCAAAGGGTAATAATCAACACAAGATTTCATTGGTTCAATTAAGGAAATGGGCGTACAATCAGTTAAAACCCACTCAAAGACCCCACGTGCCTAGTGAGTAAAAGTCGATATTGTCTATGTAACCTTGATGGTTTCGAGGTATAAACGGTCGTTTTGTATACTTTATTTCGTCAAAACCGCTGCGTGTACCCAGTCCAAAATTTGCAAATGAATCGATAAATATTTAATTTCAAAGTATATTTTTTCCTGGAAATTTTCGTTATAAAGAAATGCCAAGATCCAGAACTCTTTGGAACCATGTTTTGTTTAAGGGAAATCTCATTTTTCATTAAAAAATATGCGAGAAATATCAAAATTTTTTTAAAATATCATTAATGAAAAAGAAAGGAAATGGGGTAAATGTCAAGGAGACAAGTAGTATATGAGCACAGTTCGGTTAGTATTTGTGGAGGTGGAGCGAGGTGGAGCCGGAAGTGACGTCACCGGAAGTGACGTAGACCGGAAATGACGTGACCAAAGTCACCTGACCGGAAGCGGAAGTCACGTGGTCGATGTATAACATGTTAACACTGCGCATGCGCGACCGGAAGTTGGTTTTTATCTACTGTAAGTAGCCAGGTTAACCGGAAATGGTGGGTTGAAAGAGTGCATGACCCCGCAGGGGTCATGTATGACCTTACTACAGTGTTCATGCGCGACCGGAAGTGGGCGTAGCCCCAGGTATACACCGGAAGTGGGCGTAGCCCCAGGTATACACCGGAAGTGGGGCGTAGCCCCATGTATAGACCGGAAGTCGGGTGTTTTCTTTCATTATTCCCCTTTTTCAATGTTATTCATTGTATTTTCTTCCTTTTTCTTCCAATTTCTCCATAATCCCACTCTTTTAAATGTTGTTATACCTATTCAACCCCTTTTTCAGTATTGTTCTGCAATCCAATGTTTCACCTGATATCCGGGCGTGGTCATTCAGCAGTTACTATTGTATTTCTGTCTTCTATCAGGTCCGCGTTCGTCAAAGGGACATAACTCTTGGGAATACCCATGGTTTTTTGGGGTGTCTTCTATCAGGTCCGCGTTCGTCAAAGGGACATAACTCTTGGGAATACCCATGGTTTTTTGGATGTCTTCTATCAGGTCCGCGTTCGTCAAAGGGACATAACTCTTGGGAATACCCATGGTTTTTTGGGTGTCTTCTATCAGGTTCGCGTTCGTCGCGGCCATTCAAAGGGTTGTTAAGCACAATGTTGCTAGGTGTCTTCTGTCGCGTCCGCGTTCATCAAAGGGAGATAACTCTTGGGAGTTCCCGCGTTTTTTGGGTGTCTTCTGTCGCGTCCGAGTTCGTCAAGGGGGAGATAACTCTGGCTTATAATTTTCCCGCGTTTTGAGGGAACATGTATGGACACGTCTGAACCTGTCGAAACAAGTCGTAACAAAACAAAAAAAAAGTGGATTGAAGGTGTACATGATGTGGACCAATCAGAAAGCAGAAAAAATAACCAATCACAACACAGAGTTTTGACCAATCACTACTCTTGTTCCATAAGTTACTGACCAATCGCAGCCGTCGAGACAAATGACTTGAACTATATAAACCCTTGTCCAGCTCATTCGCCGTTCTTATTTAGAATGGCTCACCCACTTGCC
>MJUU01044981.1:43155-83763 GCA_002080025.1 Modiolus philippinarum
ACTTCAGATGGAATTGTGTACAGGCCTGCCGCTGGCATTTTGAAAATACCTCCCTTTCATATAGTTCCCCCAACAAAATATTGACCCAATTTCAAAAATAAGCAACCCAACTGTGTAGTAAAAATGTGCAATTGGAGTCAGAAAACTATTAATTTCACAGCAGGAATGTTCTTAAACATCAAATAATGATAAATACTTCAGATGGAATTGTGTACAGGCCTGCCGCTGGCATTTTGAAAATACCCCCCTTTCATATAGTTCCCCATACAAAATATTGACCCAATTTCAAAAATAAGCAACCCAACTGTGTAGTAAAAATGTGTAATTGGAGTCAGAAAACTATTAATTTCACAGCAGGAATGTTCTTAAACATTAAATAATGATAAATACTTGATTTATTACAGCAACCAGTAGAGATTTTGGCCATTGGGGGTTAATTTACGACCCATTTATATATCTGATGTCAAAAATTACTACCCATTCATATAGTTGACAACTTTGACAACTGCAAAAAACAGGCCCATTCCAGCGGCACGTCTGTATATACTTTTATATAGGAAGTGACCCCCCCCCCGGTATTCTACTGCCATTGTTTCGTTTAACCTCCAATATAAGCATGTGCTTCGTTTTTTTTAACTTTGTTTCGGTATTCGTTTTCCAATGTTTCGATTCTTAAAGTTCATGATTCGCTATTGAACAAACTTGAGGTTCGGGATTTGCAAATAATTTTGAATGTCTGAGGTGTTCAATTCTTTTCCAATAAATATTTTTGTTTGAGCTTTCAAATCTTTGGTATTATATGCACTGATGAGACATGAGTTGTCGAAGAATAATAATTGATTGGTTCCAGTTTTATATCTTTTTTTTGTATTTTATGCACAGATTTACGTATATTATTCTCACCTTCACAGATAAATTTGAAACCAAAACGTGAGAGATACTATATATATCAATTGGTATTCACCAGCCCAGTAGTCAGTGCTTCGGTGCTGACCCGAAAGCCGATTATATTTGGAACCTTACAATATCTAAATTTTTGCTAATTTTGTTTAAAACTAAGGAGTATCTCCCCCATGCAAAGCTCTGTCCTTAGCTGATTTTGGCTTTACATTTAAATTATATTGGTTATTTGTTCTCTATCAGTTTTTAAATATCTTTGAGTTTCTGGTCTTCCAAACGTTGAGATTTTATCTGCACTGAAGAGACATAAGTTGTCGAAATGCGCATATGCAGAAAGTAAATTCACAGTAACTTCGGTATTTAGTTATTTGTCAGAAATTACCAATAAAATTTGAAACCAAGCTGAAAACCGTCGGGATTCTATCAATTTATCAGAATATCTGTCAGGTGTGTAAAAGCACTTAAATGTATCATTTGCTAATGTTATTAATGTTCAAGTTTTTGGGTCATGCTTGATTCACTATCTGACAGAGCGAGCGCCGCTATCAGGATAACAGGATGTTTAAGATGTAAATTGACCATCTTATGCAATACTAATCGATGCTTAAGATCCGGGCTTAATATCTAATCGTGGACATTTATGAATTCATGGGTTGACAGATTTGTTTCTACATGAAGAAATCAAATTAACCGGGGATCTTGAAGGGTTTCAGTACATGTCCAATTTGTTGAAAGAATAAATTAGTTTTGTCGATTGCGTCTGCATCAGTCGCTTAATTTGAATCTTTAATGATGATGTTCTTTTAAACTATGCAAAGTTGCTTATTCCAACAGAATAGCAATGTTTAAAATGAAAGTAGGTCGGCCACATTAGTTAATATTGAAATACAGCGAATTGTATAGGGAGAATCTGTTGGTATGCAATCCGTTGATTAAAATGTATATTTCAAAGCTTGGAAATTGGGTTTTTGAAGTTGTAAATGAAATATCCGGCGTTTATTTATTATAGCAGATAATTGGTAAAGAAGCACAATATTTTAGTCTCGTCAGCACTTCCAGAATCACTTTCGATTGATATCAAAGAAGGAAACTGAAATTCGAAATGTTTATCGCAAGTTGTAGGAAACAACTGGTCGAAAATCATTGGCTGTTTTAATTTTTTCTACAATGTATTAGGAACTTAGAGAGCTGAGAAATGTTTTGAACAGAATCAAAGTATACATATTTCAGTTATCTAAGTTTTTCATGACCTCTGTAGGAGACTTTGTTTGGTAATGTGTGTGTTTTTTTTTTCTTCAATTTGTAAAAGTAAAAATATAGTTTCTGTAAGACTCGGACAATCAGGTCAAATAAATTGTCACAGAATCAGCACTTATTTGTTATAATCAGTGTTAAAAACTGCTTGGCGTTTTATTCGTTTTTCTGTTGTTTGTATTATGTGTTGCCTTGATATTGTCAAGTTTCAGAATTTTATCCTTTTACATCATGCTTTGGTATATATGTGCGGATGTATCAATAAAACATGCTCAACTTATATAAGTGAAAGCAATCATTGGCAATTATGAAAGCAACAAACAAAAAGAACTATATCTAATAATACTCATATAATTAGATAATAAGTGAATACAGACAAGTAATAGATAACTAAGTACATTTAATTATCTGATTACCGTGTCTGAGGTCACTATGTTAAGCAAGTACATGCTTTCATCGTCAATAATGTAACATGAATGCTTTCACTTCTCATTATTTCAGATGAATTGAATTTAATGAATAATGACAACGTTAAGTTTACGCAAAGATATCTGTTTACAAACTACGATGTCTACAAAAAGTATATCCAACAACAATGTTATCTATTTGGGGGCGTCTTTATACCTTATGTTATCGATTTTACTACGTATTAATATAAGAAAGATAACAGGAAACACCTACAATGGCCGTAAACCACAATCACATGCCACAATCCGCCAGGGAACTGCCCGAGAAAAACAATAAAATGTATTCAAACACAGTGACACGTGCTAATATTTTCAGTATTTCCAGCATTTTTTTTACTAAGTCAAAGGTTTTCTCCACTAGCTTTTTTTTGTATTTAGGAGACTAAGGCTGCTACCATGAAAAAAGTAGAAATCGTTACTTTCCGTTGGTTTCAATCTTGTTTTCACTCTAATAAAGCGGGAAAAGTTTCTTTCCGACGACGTTTCACTCTGATAATATAGAAATTGCAAGTTGCTGGTGCTAGCAATTTTGATAAAATTCAAATCGTTTTTCTCCCGGTGGCATCAACTCTGATAAAGTAGTAATCATTGCTTGCCGCTTGGATTCCACTTCTATCAAGTGGATATCGTCTTACCAACGTACATTTGCACCATTCACTTTGATAAAGCAGAAATCCTTGCTTGCTGGTGGCGTCCACAGTGATAAAGAAAAATCCTAGTCCTCGGTGTCATCTACTCCGTTAAAATAAAAATTATTACTTTCTCGGTGTCGTCGACTTTTATAAAGTGGCCTTAAAATCGTTTCTCCTGGTGGCATTCACTCTGATACAGTAAATGTCGTTACTTGCCAAAAGCGTCCACTCTGATTAAGAATAAATCGGGGTTTTTTTTTCGTCCACTCTGATAAAGTGGAATCGTTACTTGCCAATGGCTTCCACTTTTAGCCATTTTATTTGAAAATTTGCATTATCCAAAAGTCAAGAAAATTTTGTTTAAACCTAAGGAGTATCTATCTCTTGCATATAGCTCTGTCCTAAGCTGATTTTGGCTTATGTATTGAGATCCTGTTGGTAATCTGTTCTCTATAAGCGTTTACACATATTTCGGTTCATGGATTTTCAAATGTTTTGATTTGATCTGCACTGATGAGACATAAGTAACTTAATACCGAAGTTACAGTGAATTTATTTTCTGCATATGCGCATTTCGACAACTTATGTCTCTTTAGTGCAGATAAAATCTAAACATTTGGAAGACCAAAATTGTCGAAATGCGCATATGCAGAACCTACATTCACAATAACCTCAATATTTTGCTATTAGAAATTCTTACTTCCTATTGGCGTCGATTCTAATAGAGGAAACTTTGTCCCTGGTGGTATCCAATTTAAGTAGAAATCCCTACATGCTTTTGACGTCCATTCTAATAATCTTCCCTTAGACGTTCTCTCCGGTAAAGTAAAATCGTCAATTCCAGTTCATATCTACTCTCATAAAGTATAGCAATCTAACCTTGTCTATGGGGTCCACTTTTCCACAAAAACGATACCCATTGGAGGCCAGTTTTGCGGTTTGGCTATTGTTAACGTTTTCTTATTTCCAGAATCCTTTGCTGGTGTAACTTTTCTTTTTTCTATATCGATTTTTTTTCTATATACAGTAACTTCGGTATTTAGTTATTTGTTACCACTGGGTCGATGCCACTGCTGGTGGACTGTTAGTCCCCGAGGGTATTCACCAGCCCAGTAGTCAGTACTTCGGTGCTGACCCGAAAGCCGATTGTATTTCGAACCTTGCAATATCTAAAATTTTGTAAATTTTGTTGAAAACTAAGGAGTATCTCCCTCATGCAAAGCTCTGTCCTTAGCTAACTTTGGCTTTACTTTTAGATCATATTGGGCATTTGTTCTCTATCAGTTTTTTTTAACATATTTGATTTTATGGTCTTCCAAACGTTTAGATTTTATCTGCACTGAAGAGACATAATTTGTCGAAATGCGCATATGCAGAATTTAAATTTACAGTAACTTCGGTATTTAGTTATTTGTAATGCTACTACTACCTCATGAATCTATCATTTTCAAGGAACTGCACGTTAGACAGGAAATATTCTTCAATTGTGTATGGTTAATTTAATGAGGAGTGTGAGGTATAAAACTATACATGTTATTGACGTTGTGATAAATACCTTTCCTGTCGATGCAGAGATACACTTGCTGTAATTTGATTGAAAATAAAACCTATGTAAAATAAGTTTTGTTCTATTTCAAATACTGCATATATATGCTTAAACGGAAATGTTTGAATTTCCTTTTGCAATAATTTCTATACAATATGCCTATGCCTTGACATGTATTCTCATCTAAATTAATGTATTTCCTATCGAGAATTGTGCTTTTACGACTGTGTAAATCATATTGTTAGTCAAAAATGGGGGAAATGGGCAGGAACAAGAAAGTACTTTCAGTCGAAAAAAGAAAATTCCAAAGACAATGGCAATGGCAACATCGGAAACACTAAGAAACAAAGACAACACTTAAGTACGACACAGGAAAGAAAAATCGAGACACACATAACTATCAACAACACGGAATTTAAATTCAGGTCAAAGGGTTGCTGCTTTTTTCAAACATACAGAAATGATCTATATACAGCATGAAGCGTGGCTTTTCTCCTAATTTTTGTTCGTAGACTAGGCATCTATGTAGACGGGCCCTGAAGACTGATTTCGGTTCTTGAAAAACCAAAACATTATCAAATTAAATGTTATTCATATCATATTGCAGAATTGGCACCTTATTTGAAATTGAGTTGTGGAAAAAATAAATATGTTGTGATGACAAATTGTTATTTTTGACCTTGTGGACAATGCATTATCGAGTCCTTAACATTTTAGGTTTATAGACAATGAAAAGATATGGAGTAAATGTATAGGAGGCAAAGTCTCTAAACCAAGCGATAGAACAAAGCTTTTATTGTTGGCCTTCACCTAGAAGTTACCATGAGGCCTTCAACAAAATCGCTTTGCTCAGACTTTATAGCAAATTTAAGACGGCACCGGTTTGAGCGGAGTTCATTGCTAAATGTCGATCAACGCCTCACACATTTATCTTTGGTTTAACCTAAATTCTTTGTTTTTTTTTTCTTTTATCTATTTTGTTTTTTACTCATTTTAATTAATTTTTTGTTCCAAAACAATATTGAGAAGCAAAACGAAATTGGAATGTAACAACGCTCCTTATGATGTCATATGATAGATGGATAATCTTTTATTTCTCAATTTTCCCAACAATAACAATAAAAAACTCAATACTGAAAATGACTGTAAACAACACATAATGCAAATGAATCAAAATTACCAACAGTAAGTAGATAAATAGATAAAATAAAAAGATGCACGCTGTCCTATAGCCTTGTCTGACACTAATCACATGATGACTTATCCTAATTTTGCAGTAAAATATCAGTAGGATTTGTTAATGAACACACAGACTGTTGTAAAGAGTATTTTTGCAGCATTATGGTTCTCTATTATTCACTATTATTCTTATTAACACTTAAGTTGTCGTTTCAAACGACACACTGTCGTGAATTATTCGTACTGCAGATAGTTGTTAGGATTTATGTCCTGTAACCTACTGCTAATCAATAGAAGACGATTGCCCACTTTCTACAACTTTTGTTAAATTATTTATTAACCAAAAATTGATCTATACTGGAGGTTGACTCATATTTCTTGTATATATATCCTGTGATTAAAATTTATATCGGACAATATGCTTATTTACTCGATCTAGCTTTGTTTTATTCATGAATACTGATCTGCCTGTTGTTTTGGAATAAAAATGCATATATTTTTTATATTGTGATTCTTATCTTTGATTAGATTGACTGAAAAATGTCAATAATACATTGACCAAAAATAATATTTTCTGTTGTCTTATTTTCTTTAGTTTTTAAAACAACACGAACTCCAGTTTTTGTCGCTATTACATTGACAGTGCCTAAGTTTTGTAAAGTTCCTGTTTATGTTGAGTGTTTATTTGTTTTGTCTTTGACATGTGTTACATCTGAAATTTTGTGTTTTTTTGTATTTTAGAATTTCCCCCTTTTCTTGGTTTCGGTATTCGTATTTTTATGCCCAGGAAATAAATGTTCTTGTGAATTTATCATCTAGTATTACATATTTTCTTCAATATTCTTCTAGCATACAGGAAACTCTTTTTACATTTCCATCGATATCCTTCTTTTCGTGGTATGTTTTATATGTTTGTTCTATCCTTCTGGCGTATCTGTGCTCAACTTTCCTTCCATATTCTTGTGTATCCCTTTTCTCTTTTTATCCGATATGCTTCTTTTATATTTATCCTTTCACTTAAGACATAACCGTACTGTATTTTAGAATCTGAGGGGGTAAATCGTAGATTTTACTTTCGCAAACTGAGTTTTCAGGCGACGCGTTAGCAGAGCCGGAAAACGGACGTTTGCAACAGTAAAATCTTAGCTTTACCCCCGAAGATCCTAATATAGAGTTTGGTTATCTCTATTCTAATGCAAATCCGAAAAAAAACGTTTAAAATCGAATCACAGGAAGTTTGGTGTGCGTCTGCGCCATTTCGTTGCTATTGGTTCCGACGGTAAACCGTGGATTTTAAAACTTGTTTTTGTTTATTGATTATACCGAATATTAAAGGGTTTTGTTTTTGTTTATTGATTATACCAAATATTTCAGGGGTTTGTTTTATATTACAGCTTTCCTGCATTTATCCTTGTATATATTCATTGTATTCATTAAATAATCCCTAAAGCATGAAGTGGTTGTGTTAATTTAATATTGTACATCCGTTGTCTGTTTCATTAACCAGTCTGTTGCCTTAACGAGTGTAAATGTCTGTTGGCGTCTAGTAAATTCCACCAATGTTTATTTCACAAAATTAGACAAATTAAGAGATTCCTATATGAGTCTGTCGTTTCAGTACTTTGGAATGTTATCGACAACCATAAGTTAAAGGAATTATTGAAGAAAAAGAAAGCATGTGCTATACGAACGACTATTTAAATATGTACTGCATAAAATACAGAAGTTGAAATAAATATTTCTTAGAGCTATAATAATGGAATTAATTTAATTTTCTTTATTTTTAAAATGTTTTATAACTTTTTCCAAACTATTGTTATCTATGTGATAATTTGAAGTAGATTTGTTTAAGTGTTCCGGTGATGAAACAAAATTTGCAACATATTTCCTTCCGCGACATGTTCCCTTCCCGTTGTTCCTCAATGCAACTTGTTTGCAACATATTTCCTTCCGCGACATGTTCCCTTCCCGTTGTTCCTCAATGCAACTTGTTTTTGTTAATTATCATCATACCTGGTATGCGTTGTTCTGCCAGACTGTTCTTATTTATATCAGAATTTCCGTTTCTCACAAATTATAATATGTCAAATATAAATAAAATAATCTACAATTCATATTAGAATGTAGTTTGAGATCTACATATATAGTATTTCTACGAGTTGTAGTTTAATGAATGAAAAATTCGTTATCCCACAAGCTATTTCCGGTAAAAAAACTCGTTTTGAAATCCAACCTATTAGACCGTAAGTGAATCTTCCACTCCGGTACTAATTATTTCCATAATCAAAAACCTTTAATGTCGGTTAACTTTATCACTTCTGTCATTTTCAAGCATAACTGTACTCTGAAATTATTTTATTTTAACCGAAAAATTCAATATCAAACGTTTGTTGCCATCAATCATTATTTTATACTGATCTCACGATAATTCTAAATATGAATTTCATGTCAAGCATATGGTCGCTTTTATAAAGATATTCTCATGTGGTTTGATTTATAATATCAAACAAAGTTGCTGAGAAGGGGTGCAGTAACCTTTCTAACGCACTGTAACAGTGTTATAACATAACTTTTAGATTCCTGTAGTTACTCTTTACCCAGTCTGTACTTGTCATATGATAATTAAGCAAAGAGCTTAAAGATCGAAATTCACAACTCTTTTTTACAAAGAAGCGTGGCCTGTGATTGTATTTTCCGGCCATTATGGGTATCTCCTGTTATCTTTACTGTTTGGGGGCCTGGGTGGTCGAGTGGTTAAGGTAGTTCTACTACCTATAAAATCACTGTAGTCTATCACCACTGCGGTGTGAGTTCGCGTCCCACTTTGTATATTACAAAAAGGGTGCATTCGACTTACAATCGTAAGTGATAAGGTATGTCAGTTACCGGCCCAAGGTCGGTGGTTCTCCCCGGGCACTCCGGCTTCCTCCAACACTTAAAATTGACCGTCATGAGACAGCTAAAATACTGCTGAAAGTGGCGTTAAACCCCATATCAATCAATCAATCAATCTGTACTGTTTGCATAACGTCAAAGATGCTTACTTTTAACACATATCACACTGATCAACTCAAAATGTATACTTATGATGTCTTTACCCTAACAATTTGCCTGTATTTGTGAACTTTTGGTAGCCATGTTCTTAAAGGAGGTGATCAAGAGTAAGGAAGGAAACAAACTTTCTATTTCATTATTATTTTCAGAACTAACATTAACACACTGTTAGTGATTTATTTTTTTTTGCGTCGTTATATTATGTTCTGTTAGTTTCGTAATCGTCTGCGTCGTTTACGTTCTCTATCTGTATGTTATCCTTATGTTGCGATGTATTTTGATTTGGCTTTCGCTTCGGTGTTCATTTTGAAATATTTCAGACGTTCATTCGTAAATAATCCGCATAATTGTTATTTATTCACACTTCTAATGCGTTATTGTTTTATTTTGTCTTTGTCATAAATTTGCATTTGTAAAAAATCATTTGCATAAAAAATTGAAAACAAATCATGTCAGACCTTATCCCTTCAGCACTAAATATTATTATTAATATGTCAACATCTCCAGCAAATGGAGTATTAAGTTCAATTTGTTAATGTTAATTTAGAATTGCCAACAGAGTCGAAATATCTATTGCATGATTATTCTTCACTATAGAAGAAATGTGGTCGCTATGATTTTACAGACCGTTACTATGTTTCTATCTAACAAATCGACCATATCCGTGTTCTGGTATTTAGATTTACCAGTTTTTGTTTATACGCGCTACGTCATAGAGATGTCTACCCCATGTGACCAAAAATGTATTTAAAAACATAATATCATGACGTCTTAGGTCATATGACGTGACATTTTCTATACAGTGACGTGTTGAAAAATGGTCTGATAAATCCTGATACCATAGTACAGATATCATTATTATCTTCGGGTATTTTTAACAGACTAACTCATATCAAATTTGAGACCGGACTTGAGATATGCCGTGTGACGTAATATAGTTTTTTTTTTATAAATTTTATACCACCTTTAGGAACTGTCTAAAAAAATATCGTAGTTGCACAAAAATAGTAAAGAGTTCGTTTATCTGAATGGAATTTGCTTATTATTGCATTATTTTGTCATTGCCAGCTTTCATATCCCTTATATAGTCACATTGACAACTGATTCTATAATTAGCAGTTTATAAGAATATCAGAGAAGTATAGCTTTAATTAAGTATTTCAAAATATCTTGGAATCAACTAATTAAACGCCCACGAAAATTGCAGAGAAAATGAAATCAACACTCTGATCAATAAATACAAAAAAAGTGAAATCTGTTTTACGTCTTTGAGTCTCTCAATTCACAATATAGAAAAATACAACAGATATTGGTTAAGCTTATTTTGAGAGTGATTTGTTTTTTTGTTTCAAAATTCTACAATACAAAATTTATGAAGCACACAATATATGATTTTTATAAAAAAAAAAAAATCGCGAAGAAAATAACGGACACTTAAACGACCTTTACGTTGATTTATGAAAACGGCTACATTTTTTATTTCAGGATTTAAGGATCTGTGAAACATAAAAATATGTAAATAATTGTCTTTAAGAGGAATATTCACAACCAAATCCTGTAATCTTATTATATTTTTTTAAATTTACAAAATTGCAGGATATCAGTAGATAAAATGAACAATAAAGAACGTCATGTAATCTAAAGGATTTTCAGAAAGATCGTCACGAAAAACTGGATGTATCATCAGATATGCTCCAGAAGGATAAACATAATCCATGGAACCAAAAGAGCAGATTATGAATACCTAAAAGTAAGATTCACCAGAACGGAAATATTCTAGTATTTTTACGAAAATAATATAAAAAAAACGGTATTAAGAAAGTATGCGTTAAACCAATTGTTGTATAAAGCCAAGATTCTGGGAAATCTGAGTAAGAAGCAGTCAGTATCTTTTAAAAAGTTCAAGGCATCCCGTTTTGCTCAATGAAATCAATTAGACAAACTTGTTGTCAGTATTTGTCAATTTTTGTCATACTTTAAACCTTTCCACCTTGTACAGCCGTTCAGACATCGTCTCATACTTAATTACGTCACTTCCTGATTGTTTACAATGTCTGTCATATTAGTGAACATGGAGATAGATGACGTGAGGTCAAGAACAATCGTCATCTTGTTATTGCAAATCAAGTTTCATTCCCACCAAGCCAATACAACATGAAGTTGTTTATATCAATTCGATACGAAAACAGTGATAACACTTTGCTTCTTGGCATATTTAATCTACTGAAGAAAGCTTAAATGAAGTTTACAGCGTTAATCAATCCTCAATTTATTCATGTCTTCGTTTTGTTGATTTAACACAAACAGAATGAATTTCAATAAGATTGATTACCTGTTTCATTAATTTAGATAGATCATACTTTGATTAAGATTCACTGCTAATTGACCTTCTTAATCTCAGTTCTTAATAATGCCTTTCACCTTTTCAACTAATACAGGCAGGTTTCTCTTAGTAACGAAATTATTTCTTTGTTACAAACGAATCAAACAAAAATCCTCAACAAAATAAAAATCGAATAATTGCACATACTTACAATTTTATAAAGCCAAGTTTTCTTACATTCGACTTTATGTTGTTATTGGACACTAGTTTTTTGTGAGTGATTGTAAGCGCACTTTGCCAGTTAATTTAATCTCGCATTCATGGATGTAGCGTGGTTCGACAACTAGCAATGAATTACGATCAACTTTACTGTGAAGTATGAGAAAGCTTATTGTTGAAGACCTCATGGTGACTTCAAGATGAAGAACAACAATAGAAGTGTTTTTAATAGCTTGGTTCTACCGTGTTTTTGTAAAGACTTTGTCTCATGCACATTTACTGCATAGTCTTCCACTGTTTATGCAGTTGAACCACTTCTGAAAACGAGAGTATAACTGATAAATATAGATGTCAAGTAAGGAATAGAACAACAAAACACGCTCCAAGTTTAGACAGGATTTTTATTCAATGATAAAATATTTTGTGACAAATGGAGAATAAAATTTGATATTTCATAATCTTTTAAGCTGCAACTACGACAAATATAGCGTAAATGCCCTTTAAAAGGTCAACCAATACTATAAACATTTTTTGTCGAAATGAATAATTGATTAAAAATTGAAAAAGGATTCCCGGACCGAGAAAATTAACAGTCAAACTATTTTGATACAGAGACAAAAGAAAACAAATTATTTCCTCCGATATATTTCCAGCGGATTGCGTTTTATTATTAAAAAAAGGAATGGACATTGTAACACATCTTCCGTGCATACATCTTTAATGCCAAGTGTTTCTTCTTCTTCTTTTTCTTCTTAATTCAGCTTTGCACGTTCTATGGCGCTGTTTGTTTTTCCTGCCAACAAAAATTTATGATAATTTCCACACATCCATTAAAGATTTTTTAGAATAAAAGTAGCAAATACAGTTTAACCGGATTACCACTCCCCTCTCTATATTACTGGCAACTTTACTATAATAGGCTTGGTAAATAACAAAATACGGAAATTACTGTGAATCAGTTTCCCTAGATGACCATTTCGACAACTTATGTCTCTTCAGTGCAGATTAAATCAAAACATTTGTACATCCATAAACCATAATTCGTTGAAATACTGATACAGAGGATATAAAAAGAAAACACTGGAAAGGAAGGATTTTTAATTCTGTGTTGATGATTACAGTAAATATTGAATATTTATTACAATAAATGCCATGTTATTATGAGCAATTCAACATACACAAAAGTTAATTTCCCCAAAGAGGACACCTCCATGGTTTTATAGATTCATATTTATTTAAGCTCGCAAATTATCTCATACCACGACTTACATTGTCGTTAATATTATCGGAAGTCTTGATGAATAATAGCAATTTCTAGGAAAAAATACACACAGGTTATGATCTTAAATTGCTGTAGAAAATACTTGGAAATTCGCATTAAATAAAAAATCTTTGGACAAATCAATGAAATGAAACGGGATAACAGGAAACATCTACAGTGACTGGAAACGATAATTGCATGCTACAATAGGCCAAGGAACTACACAGGAAAAACATAAATAAGACAATAGACAAACTTAAACAACGATAGGAATTCATGGCAGCCGGACTTGGTTGGGGCACTAGCAAAAGCTAACGGTAGGATTAAACCGGTTTATTGGTACCCAAACCATCCCTATAGTATAATCAACATACCAATAAATCCAATACAGATAGACTACCAAAATCTTGAAAGGAGATAATACGTAAAGTTGAAGGATGGGTAAAGGGGTATTCGCCACTAATCTGTCGACTAGCTAAAGGAGCTTAGTCTGCTGGTAAAACACTGTCGCACTACTGAAGAAAACTCAAACTCAAAACTATTATAAAACTTCTTAAATGTATTTTACAATTTAGGAAATTTGTAACCCTACTGTAAAACTTTGGCTGTGATTGCGTTTATTAAAATTGTCAAGAGTAGAAATATCGCTTGCGAATCGTACTAGTTGAGAGAAACATACATCCCGTATGATGGAGCTAGAGGAATATCGCCGTCAAGAATAGGAAATTAGCAATAGTGAAATCAAAAGCATCCCTTTTATCATATATTTTAGTTTTTACTTTACAAGAGTGAATGATTATAATTAGATCCAGAAAGAGGCAATATTTGGAATCACTGTGAGCTTTATTTAGTTTCAGTTCTGACGGATAAATGATGTCCACATAATTTAAAAACTGGGGATGGTCAATAGAAAGAGTATGGTCAATATACCAGCTGATATCATTGGAAATAGAAATAAGCTCATCACTGTTTTGTGTGGTTAAATGAAGTCTCGTTCGTAATGGAACAGAAAAGATCTGCAGTGAGAGGTGCACAATTTGTACCCAGACCTGTTGATTCTGGCTTATAGCAAATCGTCAGCATTGAAAAAATTGAAGTAAATGTCCGACTACCAAAATCCGAAATGGATGTATTTTTTTGTTTTTTGTTTGTTTGTTTTGTTTTTTTTTTTGTTTTTGTTTTTTTTGTTTTTGTTTGTTTATTTGGGGTTTTTTTTGTCTTTGATTTTAGGCTTCTTCATAACTATTGAATTATGATATTGGTCATACGAAGTGACAAAAAAACGAATCGCTGTTTACTTACGTACTTAATAACTACAAAAAAACTATTTTGTAACAGTGTCAACTCTCAAAAACAGGGTGACATCAGGACATAAGGTGCTCTGGAAGGGTAAGCATATCCTGCTCTGTATACAGCACCCGTCACTTATGTCTCTGTAGTGCAGATCAATCAAACCATTTGCGAGACTATAAACCGAAAGAAGTGTTTGAGTAGAATCTGCATTTGGCAAGTTTTCTATTTAAACATTATGTTTTTGTTTTTGTAACCTTATCCGCAATTTCTAACTAAGAATATTCTATCCGCAAATCTGTATTTATTTTTCAATATATAATCCTTTTATTAAAATTTAATATGTAGAATTAATTGAAATAATTTTATGTAAAGTAAACAGACGGTCACACCTTTTCCTACCTATAGGTGCGAAAATTAAGGATTTTATCTGGCAAAAGAAGATTATACTTAATCTATAATAAACTTAAAAACAGACGTTGACCTTCAAAAGCAAGTGTCCATTAATGCCAGCAATACTGTTACACTTATATGTCTATGGGTTATATAAAATATTTTTTTATTAGTTCAACCCCCTGCAATGGATATTAATCATTTCTTTAAAACGTTTTAATCATTCAGCTACCAAACAGATCGTTCAACAATATATTCTAGCTTGCTGTGTGACGGATGCCCAGAGTGGGTCAGATCATGCTTATCCTACACCAGGACCTGATGATATCCCTGTTTTTTCATACTGCTAATGTTTTCATTTTGTGGTGTTCTTGTTCATCTTGTTTATTTGTTTGTCTCATTTTTTTACATTTAAGATCTTTTTATTTCATTTTTTTCCGTTGTACATTTTTGCTTCGTTATTCGTGTGTCGATGTACTGTTATAAATATTGTTTCTTTATTACCTTTTACATGCTGTTTCGAGTGGTATAAATATTGTTTGATTTTCGAGAAAAACCTAAAAGAACCTTTTTGGAGCCTCTATTTATAATTTTTTCTCAATAAAAATATTTTTATTCGATTTTTACATTATAAAGTGCATAAAAAATAAATACAATCAAGGCAAAATCAAGACCATTACACTTCTATCTCTCACATAACAGCGGACTCAAGATCGTAAACACTAGAATAAGGCAATCAAACGACTGGAACCAAAAACTTCCTATCACAAAACTATTACTGAATTTTTCTTATTCTTTATACGAAAGTTTCTTACATAAATATAGCCAAAAGTAACCAGTATTTTGGGTCATATGTGTTGGCGTTACATCATCTTATAATAGTCCTAAAAGGTCCAAGTCAAGCCTAATAAACAAATATTAAGACCTTTACATTAACTTGATCTGGAATGCAAGGCCGCTGTTATGGAATTTAGTACATAAAAGAAAAGCATTTATTGATAAATTTTACAGTAATGCTTTTGATTTTGTTGCCATTGAAACCCACCTTTATTTCTCTGAAAATACCTTAGTACTTATCAAGAGAAACACAACCTTACAATCGGGCAAAGAGACGATGAAAATTCTAAATTGTCGGATTCGGTGACCACACTTACACAATGTAATTATAAGTGTAAATTGACTAACAATAGTATAATAAGTATGATATGAATGCAAATTGTCAAAGAAAATCTATAATTTGAAAAGAAAGTTACAGTACTAATTTGATTGGTTAAGAGCCGTCAAGATATGACAAAGGTGAGTGTTTGTAAAATCAACAAAATATCACAATTGCGTCAGATAAAAATTAAAACATATGAAATACATCTAGATGATACAAAACAAAATACTGTGACATTACGGCCGAAGACAATACCGAAATACAGTACATATCGAAATATTATCCAGAACCCATCTAAAGCTGAACATATTCTGATATCAAATAATGAATGATAAGTAAATTAAAACTGGATAAATTATTCATTTGGTAGTTATACTATTTATATAATATTTTTCCTGACGCTTAACTTCTAATCCATCTAATCCAAATAAGGAAGTCTTTATTTGAAAATATACCGTTTTTTCAAAATTTGAAAATATACCATTTATTTTTAAAATATAATCCTTTTATTCAAAACTCATTAAACTTAATTAGATTTCAATTCAATGCAATTTTTTACTGTTTTTATGCAACTTCGGTATTTTTTGTATTTATGATTGGTAAAAGGACAGTCGCATCCTTAGTGTATAAGATAAAGAATCGATCTGGTAAAAGAAGATTTTATCTAGCGCACAACTATTAAAGCGTTTGCTTGCAAAAACTCTGCAACTGCCACCTGCATAATATTTTTTAATCTGTGAATAATTTTGTGCATTTGATAATCGTATTATGAAATAAAGTCACAAATTAAAAAAAAATATCAAATCAACGAACGGACTTTTACCGTAACGGTTATATGAACTTGCACCGTAATGGTTTAACGGACTTAAACCGTAACGGTTACATGGACACTGTAACGGGTATAAATATAGACTGATCAAGTTATTGTTCATAGTAGCCTTTAAATCACCCCAAAAGAAAAACAGATTAACCAAAAATATAAACTAGTTTCATTACAGGCATTAAGACCTATAGAAATTAAATCTAAATATGTGTCAGACTTAATTTTCGAACCGATTTATTAAATCATTATAAATAATAAAATATAATGTTTTACAGTTATTTAATGTGTAGCCAGGCAATAGACCAGAATATTTTCCCGAGGTAATGGAAACAGCTCAGTGTTCTATTGTCCGAAGCCAAAGGCTGAGGGCAATAGAACACTGAGATGTTTCCATTACCGAGGGAAAATAATTCTGAGCTATTGTCTGACTACACATTAAATAACTGTTTTATTACCTAATCTTCACAAAAGAAAAATAAGTCGTGGAAATGGCCATCTGTAAAACTCAAATGCACTGCAAATTATTTTACTTATAGTATTGTTCTTATACACAAATGATCATTTGCAGCAAAAATGCATAGTAAATCTGAACAAATATAATTGATATTTTTTAATTTACATTTTTAATATAAGAAAATGTGCAAACTGATATGTTTTTATGTTGAATCATTTCATAATGTTAATGTATGTAAATTTGCTTTACACATTTTATAACCATAGTTATTAAATCTGTCAGTCTCAGAACTCTGGGGAAATTTTTGTGTTCAACATGTCTTGTAGCATTTCTCTAATTGTCAATAATTTGAGGTTGATCATTACAAGGAACATTAGTTGGAATAAAATTTCATCAACCGTGTCAACGCAAAAAAAATCCATTTCACTAAAATCAATATGGTTTTGATCAATAACATTAGCCAGGAAATAGAACGGTAATGAATATTCATAAAATTATTTTTACCAATCACAGTAACCAGGCAATAGAACGGTAATGAATGTTCATGATGAAATCATTTTGACCAATCACAGTAGCCAGGAAATAGAACATACCAGGCAATAGAACACACCAGGCAATAGATCACCGTGAAATAGAATATTTAATTGTAAAAATTTCCAAAATAGTTGAAAATACAAAATACTTAATAAAACATACAAAACTATACAATTAGGTAATAATACAATTAAAAAAAATTGTTTTAAATAGGTCCAGGTATGATGCTGATGATGGTGTATCAGTGGCCTCCTTAATTTCGAGTTCACTTGGGTATATAAGATGAAGATTATCCTTAGATTAAGGACAGTTCAATGAAAGAACATCACCTATATAACGGAAACTGAAATTAAAGGACTTGGCTAGCTTATTGTATTTTTTTCTGAACTAGCCCTTGTAGGAACCTGGCTTCATACGAATAAAGAAACAAATCTGCTAAAGTTAAGGAAATAACAAAATACTAAAGTTACTGTAGAATTATTTATGCAGATGGCCATTTCGACAACTTGTGTCTCTTCAGTGCATATCAAATCAGAACACCCCAAAAACCTTAGACCGTATCATACCGACGTTGAAGTCTCGTAAATAAACTCTGAGAATAACCTGGACATCAACACCTTCCAATAAACGATGAAAGAATTTGGAGTAAATGCACACGAGACAAGGTCACTACTAATACATGGTAGAACAAAGCAATGGAATAACGCTTTATTGATTTTCTATCTTAAAGTCACCAGTAGGCCTACAACGAGTTCGCTGATGCCTCCTAGTGAAATTCAGATGGCCCCTAGCACTGATTTTAGAGGATTTCATTGCTAAATGCTTCATTAATTTTCCTCTTTACTCATAGGTGTGGGATCGTCAACAAACATTTAATCAACTGGTAAGGAGTTCGTAAAATCGTTGTCATCCGTTGCTCGACAAAAACACTAATATAAGAACATTGCAACGTATATTACAACCATATTGCTCTAATCGTGTCAATTGAAATAAAACTTCGCATCAGAGAACCATGAGATGTAAGCACTATAAACAGGTGATCAAAAAGAATCATACAAAAATAGGATAATGCCATCATTTGAAAGTATACCCAAAGGTGAAATTCTTTAAAGAACAGGTACATCTTTACTGAAATACATATAGTGCATACATCTCTCGTCCATATATCTGTTTTAAATGAAAACCCTTAGCCTTATTTACCTTTATAAAGCGTTTCTAAGATTTAAATAATTCTTGTTTACCCTTATATATCGAAATGCTTATATTAAAATGAAAACACATGCCATTTTTTAAGTGTGTTTTATTTACCAATTGGAGTGAGTGCTCCTTATTCTACTCGAATACATACATATAATTTGCCGTCTCAGCTCAATATTATACGGTTTTTGAGTCAATGAGTTTGTTGGAAAAGAACAAAAGAGTAAGTGCATCATAATAAATCACCCTGGAGAATTATAAATCTAGTCTGGAAAATTTTAATACTAGTAGTAATGTGTTATTATACAAACAGGCAACGGCATTGCATGCAATTTTATCAGGAATCTGCTGTACTTTTAATACTTTTGGTAATATCTTTAATTTCAAAAATCTATTTTAGAACCGTATGTGAAGCAGCATTTTATCGGAGAGGTAAAAAATATCAATAAGCTTAACAAATCGTAATTTTATGATAATTTAATACCGTCATTTTCTTGTTTTTTGTCTTGCTTAGATATTTGAATTTTCACCTGAACACAAATTGCAGTCCCGAAAAAGTTCAACTCTTCCACTTCACGTATTAAAATTTCCTTACTATGTTCCTTGGCCCAGAAATGAGCTGACGTCTTGCTGTTACATTTATCCCATCTGATTCAGAAAACGGGACAAAAAGGATGAAACTGGATGTTTCACATATTCATCAGAGTTTGGTGGGGTTTCTGCCACTTTGTTCCTTCGACAATTCCCAATCTGTTGTATGCCAACGGATTTAATGTCGCATTTACCGCTGATAATTGGGGCTAAAAAGGGGCTTTTTTCAAAAAGTTTCCTCAAAAAAAAAATTTTAGTCCGATTTCAGTGCAATTTTTTATGAAGTCCTTTGAATAATTAGCGAGGCACTATCGGTGATCAGATTCTTGTACCTATTAACGTTTTTGCCATGTCTTTGGACATCGATTTTTGTAGTCATCGCTTCCCCTGTTCCTGCGGTATTCTACTGCCGCTTTTTAGGGCCGAAAGGAACAAATATTGTTTAATGAAGTACCTAAAATTATCTTTTGTTAGATTTGTGCCTTAAGATCCTTCTTAAAGTAAGCATTCGGTAGTGTATGGGTCTTTTACTTAAGGCATTTTATATAACTTTCTAAACTCTGTTATTTTTGCAAGCAGCAAACTTTGTTAGTTTGAAATGTCCGGATTTATGTCTCGTGCAAAGCCATTCCATACTCTCTAAACTACAAACATCTAGATGAATTTGACAAATACAGTTTTGTTATACACCCTTCTGACTGGGAGCTGATAAGAAGAACAATTTATCAAGATTAAAAACTTCTTTCAAAGCATGCCTTTTAATCATTTCAATTAATTTTTTACATATTTACATCATATGATGAAAGAGCATGATAATTCTGTACTTTCCTCTTTGTGCTGACAACAGCATAACGGCCAGAGAGTAACAGCACAATAAATTAAAAAAAACCAGAAAATGTATTCTTCCCCAACTCCATTTTTAAGAAGGCTTTGATAGCACTGTCTAGATGTGCTGTTCAAGTTTAGTATTTGAAAATATAAGAATATTCTATGAATTGACCCGAAAGCCGATTGTATTTGAAAACTTACAATATCTAATTTTAGTAAATTTTTTTGAAACTAAAGAGTATCTCCCTCATGCAAAGCTGTGTCCTTAGCTGATTTTGGCTTTCTATTTAGATCATATTTGGTAATTTGTTCTCTATCAGTTTTAAACAATTTTGACTTTATGGTGTACAAAACGTTTCTATTTTATCTGCACTGAAGAGATATGAGTTGTCGAAATGCGCATATGCAGAATCAAAATTCACAGTAACTTCGGTGTTTACTTATTTGAATAAACTCAATAATCTACTAGTAAAATTTACTGCATTTTTTTCAGTGCTCTGTTTATCATTATTTATTCTTTCTTTATTACAAAATACAATTTCATCTAAAGATATCAAATTTACAGTAACTTTGTTTTTTAGTTATTTAAATCTACACTGGTGCCTCTGCTGATGGACTGTCGAGTCTGCGATGGTATTCAGGAGATCAGTTCTTTAGTGTTAGTCCACAATACAGACTTTATCTGAAAATTTGCAGTATCTAGGTTTTTGGAAAATTTGGTTTAATATTTTAAGAAACATCACCCTCTTGAAAGGTTTGTCCCGTGACTTAATTCCTGTTTTGATTCTAGTATTGTTTTATTTGTTTTCTGGCAGTCTTAGTAAATCTTAGATTTTGTTTTTCAAACGATTTATTCGATCAAACGATTTATTCGATCCTCACATAAGTGTGGGCTCGTCAACAAACATTTGATTAACTGGCAAAGAATTCTTACTATCGCTGTCATTCGTAGCCCGACAAAAAGACTAATATAAGAACATTGCAACAAATAAGCAACCACATGACACTCATCAAGTCCATTGCAATAAACTATGCCCCCAAAGAACCATTTGCTAGGCATTATAAACAGGTGGTCAGAATAACACCTTGGAAATAAAAAAAAATATCATACTAAAATTTGAAGGTATGATTGTGTACCAACAGGAGGAATTTTCTCAAGAACAAGCCCGCCTTTTACTGAAATTAATTGTACATACATTTTTCGTGCATATGTATATTTGAAATGAAAACCTCTATCCTTGCTTACCTTTATCAAACGTTTCTTCGATAGTAACATCATTTTTTTAAATAATACTTCTTTTCCATTATATAGACATGCTTATATTAAAACGGAAACACCAGTGTGTTTTATGAACTAATAGGAGTACTTGAAATGAGTATGTAAGGCCTTGTTTACTCCTTACTTCACATGTATACACACAAACACACACACACATATAGCCATCTGAACTCTGCATTATACGATAGATATATTTTGAGTCAATGACTTTGTTGGAAAAGAATAAAAGAGTACATACGTCATAATAAATCGCCCTGGAGAACTATAAATCTGGTCTGGAAAACTTTAATACAAACAAGAAGTAATGTCTTATCATACAAGCAGGCAACGACATTGCGTGAAAGTTTATCAGAAGTCTGATATACTTTTAATACTTATGGCGATATCTTTAATTTGGAGAATATATTTTCATAAAGCAGCATTGTAATCGGGGAAGTCAAAAACATCAAGAACCTTAACAAATACTAATTTTATGATATTCTAATGTCATCATTTTCTTGCTTTTGACTTGCTTAGATATTTGAATTATCACCCAATCACTAACTGCAGTCCCGAAAAAGTATTACACTCTTACACTTCACTTATCATTTTATCCTGTTCTTAAAGCTTTGGATATAATGTTATCGCTCTAGTTCTATTTCTAACGTTTGCCTGTAAAACGAAGTAAGTTAGAACTTTTAATTTTATAAACAACTAATTACCAAAATCATAAAAAAATTATTTTCTAAAAATGGTAGTTTAGACAAATTATGTCTTTTGAGTGCAGATCAAAAGAAAATATCAATACTTAAAAATGAAAAAAAAATGATAGAGAACAAAAATAATAGATCGAAACCAAAATTAAAAATCAGCTTAGGACATACAGAGCTTTACACGATTGAAAATGCATTTACTAGATATAATAAAAGAAATTCTAAACATATGATTTACTGAAATATATTTAGTGCATACATCTCTCGTGTATAAATCTGTTTGAAAAATAAAAGTGACAACAAAAGTCCGAATCGATCAAAGGAAGAGACCAGTAAGGAAAATCCGTATAACATTCGACTGTATCCGGGGAACACAATCCGACACAGAACATTTTTGGCAAGCCGTCATATTCCCGACTTGGAACGGGCATTTTATAAATAAAATGGTGGGTTAAACCAGGTTTATTGATGCATCAACCTCCCGCTTATATGACGACTAACTATAGCTTCTGTGTGCCCAGATTGTGTTAATTGTAAAAGCCATAATATTGTCAGGGCGCACTACACTATTTCAATACAATATTTAAAAAAAAATGAAAACCTCTATCCTTGTTTACAAAAGTTTCTGCAAATACAAAAACAAATCAATGGAACAACGGTTTTATTGTTGTTCTTCGCCTTGAAGGCACCATGAGGAAATCAACAATGAGCTTTGTCATACCTCATAGTAAGTTCAAAAAGACCCTTAGCGCCAGTTTGAGAGGAATTCATTGCTAATTGTCGAGTAGTATGTCCGTGGATTTAGTATCGTATTGACCGCTTAGGAGATAAGTGGGCTAGATTTAACTTTTATTATTTTTAATCAAACAAACAATAATTTTAAATTTGATTTCAGTGCAGAATTTTTTATGAAATCCTTATAAATAATAATGAGGCAGTCGGTTATCAGATTTTAATACCTATTACTTCGGGCTCGAATGCAACAAATAATGTTTTTTGTTTATGAAATACCAAAAAGAATTATTTCTGTAAGATTTATTTGGGCTTGTGCCTTTAGATCTTTCTTGAAACAAGCATTTGGTAGTGTATGAACCTTTTACTAAAGGCATATTATTTCACGTTGAAGACTCTGTTATTTTTTCAAGCGTCAAACAACAAGGCCTTTTTGTTAGTTTGAAGTGGCTGGATTTATGTCTCATGCAAAAGCATTCCATACTCTCTCAACTATACGTAGTTTTCAAAAATTTAGATAAATTTGACCGTTTTAGATACCGTTTTGTTATACACTCTTTGGCCTGAGAACTAATAAAAAGAGCAATTTATTTAGATAAAAATATGCCTTCAAAGCATGTCTTATTAATTTCAATAAATTTTCTAATTATTTACATTAATTTCCCCTTTCATCATTTTTGCTTCGGTATTCGTTTGTTGATGTATGAATGGGTATGATACTGAATCAATATTCTGTACTTTCCACTTTAGTACTGATGACAGCATCAAGGCCATAGAGTAACAAAAAAATAAACTGAAAAATTTACCAGAAAATGTATTGTACCTCAACTCTATTGTTTAGAGGGCTTTGGTGGTATTAAAGGCTAGTATTTGATAACACGACTAAAATCTTGAAAATATACAAACATTTCATTAATTGACTAAAATCAATCTTCTTGTAAAGTTTACTGTATTTTCAATGCTCTGTTTATTATTACTATTATTATTATTATCATTCATTTGTATTAACTAAATGCGATTCAATCAATTGAATTCTTACTTTTCTTCAGAAATCAAATTCACAGTTACTTTGTTATCATGTTATTTACTATCACTGGACTGATGTCTCTGCTGGTGGACCTTCAGTCTCCGATGACAGTCACAAGACCAGTATATCAATACTTTTTTATTCGTATGTTTTTATATTATAGGGAAACGGGACAGATAAAGGAGAGGTTTGGGTACCCATAAACCGGTTTAACCCTACCGCTGACTTCTGCTAGTGCCGGTACCAAGTCCGGCTGTCCCGAGTTTATATCGTTGTCTACGTTTGTCTTTTGTCTTATAAGTGTTTTTCTTGTGTGGTTCCCTTGCAAAATGTTGCATGTAATTATAATTTTCAGCCATTGCATGTGTTTCCTGTTATTCATTTTTTAACATTTAGTGCTAGCCAACAATAGAGACTTTATCTGAAACCTTCCAGTAAATTTGGTTTAACTTATAAGAAGTATCTCCCTCCTTCAAAGTTTCTCCCCTGACTTCCTGTTTTGACCCTATTATTCAACATTTGTTCTCTGGCAGTCTTAAAATTCCATAATTTTTGCCTACTACTTGTTAATTTAGGTTTCGTTCATTAAGAAATTTAACAAAATAGTTATTTACAATTTAAAGAAAGTTCCAAAGTATTTGAAATTTTTATTCCTTATCACTTTTGGAACTTTTTCATTACAAAACGGTGAACTTATACACAAGTGCTTTAAATCTGTTGCTGTATTTACAGATCAGGAAAATTATGCAAGGGAGGTAATTTGATAAAAGAATTTTAAATAGATATTACTAGAGAAATTAACATTTTGCAATGTATCTCTCTTGTTTCAAAGTGACCCCCAATATTTATTCTTTATATGTAAACGATATAATGATTTCCAAACTCATGCAAAGTATTAATAAAATCTATAACCGATTTTTAAAGCTATCCCCGGATATAGTCGATTTCCCTATCATTTCCATGTAAAATCTTTAAATTTTCAATTGCTTAAATGCACGGCGACCCCTACATTTTTAACATTCTACAATTATGTTTTCATACAGAAAATTTCACAAAATTCTATAATAGGAAATTAATACCCTGTAGACGCCTTAAAACGTCTTTTAGATTTTTGTTCTTAAAATGTTTTATTCGATTTTCGCGTAAGAGACATCAGTTGTCACTACAGAAGCAGTAGGGAACAATAATAAATATGCTTTCGATAGAATTTTCTCGATCACCGCTCGATCGATTTTTGTCTATTTAGCTAGGCTATGGAATAGCCTAGCTATATAGATAGTTCTTGTGGGGAAGTGAGGAGTACGCTTGCGCAGTGAGGAGAAGAAGACTATTGACCAATAGGAATTTCAGATTCTCGAAAATCAAAATGGCGTCCAGTTTCGTCCTGATAAAACGGGGCGGGGTTTAATTTTTCTGTTTCCTTGTGGAAGTTGAAAAGTATTATAAACATTTACTAAAGGTGGTACTGGGAACAGGTTGTAGAGGATGACGGGATTGGTATTGCAATATTGCTTTGCCAGATTTATAAATATAGGTATGATAAAGAGAATAAGATTAGTAATGTATAAATTTAAAACCAGAAGTTAATAAATAAAGATGAGGTATTGTGCAATAATCAATAATATACAAATACTATAAAAGACTTTTCAATTGTGTTAAACAAAGCGTGATTGTAGTTTGTGGAGCAATGGAGAACGAAAGGTGGAAAGAGATAGAATTGCGTTTTTTGTGGAAGAATAAAGAGCTACCGGTGTTTATTTGTGTGTGCTGTAAAAGGTTTATGTTTCGAAGCCAAGTACACGAGAAAGAATTTAATGCAAAAGATGAGAGGTTGAAAGAAATGTTAAAAGGAGAGAAGCATATTGTGTGTAAAACATGTAACTCTTATGTGTGTAAGGAGGCTATACCTCCTCAAGCAAAAATAATTTAGAAATGGATAAAGCTCCTTTTGAATAATTAAATACGCTAGAACAACATTTAATTTCTCCAGTTTTACCATTTTACAAAATTGTGATTTTACCTAAGAGTGATCAACGAGCTGTACATGGTCAAGTTGTGTGTGTAGAATCCGACATGGCAAAAATAACGACAAGTTGCTTTTTTAGAAAAAAAAAGCAATGGCTGAACAGGTGAACAACTTACTTAAATTTATTAGCTCACTCATAAGTTCTAGTGTGACTTGCAGGTTTACTTTCCTATAGACATTGGTAATTAATGAGATATAGCCATTTGTATCAAAAAGGAATTGAAACCCCAGCTGTTCGACTAAATGTAGGAATAAATGATCTCCCACCAGTCCACAGGTCATCCAAGTCGAAGAATATATATACGTCTCTGTCCAAGTTAAATTACTAAAACGTTCATTATAAAAAACTGTTTTTTGACACCATATTGTTTGTTTGTACGGTGGTATTAAACATCATTGAATTATTGAGTAATGTTAGTTAAATAACTTGTAATCCTTTCAGGACAGCAATAAAAAAAAAATCGCAGCACCAATACTCAATATATAAATGATGTTTGTGCGAGGTCCAGAGTTGTATTGCTAAAATCTACAACAATGGGACTGCAAATAAACGTTATTAAAATATTAAAATCGGGTGAAAAAATCTGATTAGAGAAAAAGAATTTCGTAAAATTAAGAATTTGATTTGGACTCATTGTATTCTAATAAATATGTCTCCCTAACTTTCAAATGGTGTGATGCTGTGACTATTCATTGTTTGTTACTATATCTATATCTGACAGTTCCTTTGTAAAAAGATGACAAAATGCTCCACTGTGTATGAATATTTGTATGTTTCCTTTAAAAATGACATTTCCAGACGAAGAACAACAATAAAAGCGTTGTTCCATTGCTTTGTTTTACCATATATATGTAGATTCTTTGTCTCATGTTTATTTACTCCATATCCCTTCACTGCTTTTTTTTTACACAGATGCTGGCAAAAGACATTTACGTCACAAACCGTGAATTGGAATAGGTTTTATGAATTGGTTATAATTCCTACAATGCATAATATCAAATGCCTGTACGCCAAAACAATCCAATAAGACACGGATCGTTTGATTTTCAGGGAGTGGCCTGTTTTATTTTATTTTGTTTTATTATTATTATTTTTTGAATTTCTGACACTGATTTTTGCTAAACTAAATTCTCCGACCAGCATCTTGGTTAAAAAAAATAATAGTGTGTACTGTGTCTCAGGCTGTCTAATAAAAAGCTATCCTCAACAAATTTTCCTCGCACAGTGTATATGGGTTAAAGAATAATCTGATCTGTGTCTCACCCTGTCCATTAAAAAAAGCCTTGCTCAACAGCGTAGCTCTCATAGCGTATATGGGTAAAAAAAAATAATCTGGCCTGCGAAGCGGGAAAAAAAATCCGAGATCAGGTGAAAATCCCAGGCCATCAACCGAAAAACAAATGGTCCATGCATAAGTATTTGAAGGACTTGATTATGTAAAATTTCGACAGCAGTTTGTCATTTTTAGAAGAGTAACAAAAAGAACTCGGCACATCTATATACAACCAAAAGCTTGAGTCACGAATATTTAACTTTCTTTAAATAAAAAGATCAGCTATTAAAAAAAATCTGAGATTTTGACCCCTATCCTTTTGCTCCCAAGAGCCTGGAAATGGTATGGATATAAAAAAAATTATGCTGAATGCTATTCATATTTTGTTAGGGAGTTTCTTTTAAAATGCACCATATAATTTTTTATATATCCAGATACACAAAGAATCAACCTGGCACCTAATTCTGAAACTGGTTGGATCTTAAAACCTAAACAAAATTAATCCTATTTCAACAGTCTTGTGAAGGAACATACTATTTTATTACAAGTGCTATGGTACCAGACAACAACTGTTCCATATCATTACAGCAGATATAAAGCGATCGCAAGACATTTTTGATAAGCCTTGCATCATTCGCCACCCTTTAGCATAAACCAAGAAAAAAATCCATTCAAGAAAGACCTAAATTATGCATCAAAAATATTAAAATGAATATTTAAACAATTACAGTTTGGTATAAATTCGAGTTTAATCAATACAAACAGAATACTATATCCGAGTAAAAACTATAAATCAAATTAATTTGAAAAAAAATCAAGGATTATATCTTATAATTTTTACCATTTATTCATGTTTTAATACAATAACATAAAAGTTACAATTACTTATTTTGCTTTAAAACGAATATTTATCATTATTATCAAATTTTATTAACTGATGACTTAAAATACAGTGTGATTTGGTCATTTAATATAACAGGAAGTTTTTGGCACGTAGAATTTATACAGGGCCAATGCCCTGTATAGAAATTTATACATTGCAGATGCCCTGTATTAAAATTAATACAGGGCAAATGCCCTGTATAAATCAGCCATATTGGTTTAGTTACACTCTGTTTTTTGTGTCTTTCTTCCATATGTTAACTTTTTTTCTTTTGTTTATTGATTTTAATCACATACAAAAAGAAATAAACACAGGACAACTCTGAAGATTTCCTTTCATTACGTGCTAAATATTAACACTGTTGTATGATACACAGCTATATGGTACTTGTCAGCAGAAAAATAGTACTCGTCAGCCGCATCTTGTTTCAGCTTTTATGACTAACAGCAGACCAGACCATTGTATCCATCAAGGGTTATTTGTCAATGACATGATAGTGAAATAATTGTTTCTACTGAATAGAAATCTTTTTTTATACTGTCTTGACTTCATAAAATCGAAATTTGCATCCTGTAATTCAGATTGGTATTAATATAATGCCTGTAATTTTAAGTCATCAATTAATAAAGGTGTCATAAAATGGGTATTTTCATATTAATCCTGTATAATGTCCTCGTACAGTCGTATTGGGGTTCGATCACCTGTATTGGCCATTGGCTTCGCCTCGGGCCAATACAGGTGACCTCAACCCAATACGACTGTACGAGGACATTATACAGGATTAATATGAAAATACCCATTTAATAACACTATAATATTGATATACATATAATATTTTCTTCATCATATTTAAACAATTTTGTTTTTTACAGTAATTTCATATTTAGGGGATAAAAAAATATAACATTATGGCTAACTTCTGAAGATTAGCATTGTATATAAATATATATTTAATGACCCATTGATAAATAGATTAATGTAAGTAGCCCATGACTATATATTATAGGTGATCATTTAATTAAGTCCCAAGAGGAAAGTTAATTCCGTATCAGTTCAAGTCCTTTCCATATTTGACTCTTTCCTTCTCAAGTTACCCATGTGCAAGGGGAATTAATGACAGATAAGCGGTTCGGCCAAAATGTATTGATACATCATGAGCCACCACACCCTTGTAAATCAAACACGCGATTTTCTATCCAAGGCTATTCCATAGCCTAGCGTATCGTTTTTATTTCATAAAAACCATTATCCGATGTATATCATCCACTTATATTTATAAAGTACCCTCGTGTTTTCTAGTTTTAATATGTTGTTAGCTTATACTATAGAAGCTCAAATCAAAAGAATTAATTGCAAATGATTTAAGGTCAAATATTATTTTGACTTGAATCGATGGCCATTTGCAGAAAAACTTCCGTTTCATTATGCTAATTCAATTTCATATATAAATAGAGCATATGTCAATAAGCTCTCTTTAATGAGATAAAAGTTGCAGAAAGTGTTATTAAAAATCTATTTTCGCCAAAAAATTCATAAATTAAAACATTTTAGTAAATATAAAATAAAATGAATGTATTAATGAACGTATCGAAAATCAATTGTACATACATTCAACGACAAAATAATAACTAAATTATCTAAATCTTCAGACCAGCGAAAACTTGTAATGAAACAATCTGTTTGTATAGCAAAATTAAGGATACAAATGTGCTTACTCAGCATTTTTCCTATTTTGATACGACCATTTGGTTAGATGAATTTAATTTTTAAGTCGACCTAAGCACTCGAAAAACTTTGAATTTTGTATGGTTTGTGGTGAAAATCTCATTTCTTCATTTACTTGTAAAATGTAAAGGCAAACAGGAACTTGGTGATTTTTTTTTTATTTTCACTAAACTCGATAAATGTTGTAAAGAACGTCCGTTAAATGTCTTTTTTGTAAGAATATTATCTGTTTAATGTTATTTTCTATTCCAATGTTTTATTTTCTGAATCCAGGGTGTGTTCGAATGGAAGGGTGCAATGTCTCATCAAACTTATTTATCAACCAGCTCATTAGTCATAAACTGAATCAATTTACTCCAACGTGGCATGTACATTTTGACGTTGCATAAAATACGTAACCAAGTACAGCAACGGAATAAAATAATAAATTAGTGTATCAAATTAACATGTAAAAAAATATAAAAACACATCAATATTTGTATCAAGTGAGATAAAACAGTACAGTTTGATAAATTTATTTTGTAAGCCATCAATCTGACTAAGAAACGATCGAAAAAACAATTTATCAACATTAAAACATCCTGTAGTTGCATGCCACTTGTCATTAGTTTTAACTTTTTTTTACTAGCTGTTTTCATGGGTAGAATTAAAGTCTAAAACGGATATTTATTAAAAAGTGGGCTGAGAAACAAGCGTTAATTCTTGGATAGTACGAAAATAATATATGATACCAAATACGGGACTTTCGAGACAGGAACTCTCGTGTAATTGAAGGCGGAAACTATCTCCTCAAATACCAGTAAGAAGGATAACTGGATTCCTGACCTATTGAAATAAATATATATCCCAAATAAAAAAATATTTATGAAATTGAAGTGTATTTATAATTTGCCCTACATGACAATTATTGAACTGAATTGTAATTGTTGAAAAACAATTAACCTGAAGCGCCACAAATATATTAAATATAAATCACCCTTAGCACTGTTAATTAATTAGTGATTCCTTCTCAAGGTATTGATGTATTGATTTTTTTCGTATAATACATAAAAATGTCTCCGGATTCAGCATGATTCAAAAGTCCCGTATTGCAGGAGGATGACAACTACTACAACTTCAATCTTACCATTGCACAAAATGTAACAAAAAAATTCTGTAAAATTGAGTTAGAAATGATTTTAAGAGCCGACATTAACGCTTATATAAGGAATATGAAGTTTCTTTTCCCGTATAGAAGAATACAGATTAACTGGACAAAGGAAAGAAAATACCCCTCACAGGGTAAAGTCAAAAGGGTCTGTAACTCTCGTCATGTAGAATTCGCCATAAAATTAAAATTCGAGAGGTTCCTCACAAAAAAATGCGTGTAAGGGTCATGACGTTCAAGTTTTTTACCAACCCAATGTGAGCGAAGCGAACGATGGTTGGTACTTGTAAACACTTTTCGTTCTGAAGCGGAAGTGGGAAGAGCTAAAGTTGTATACGAGGTTTCGAACTGAAATCGCAAGTCGCGCCGAAGGCTCGACCACACTAGAAAAAATATTAAATGATGAAATAAATAGTATTAACAATTTATCAGTATGATTCGTGCCGAAGGCACGACCGTATAACTAAACAGACAACTCGTCTGTGTTTCGTATTTTCGAACGCGTGATCACACGAGACAGGCAGTTTCGTATGTGTAAATTAATGATTAATATGGAAGTCAAAATGTCTTGCCGAAGGCAAGAATAATATGAACAAATTGATACAACTGTCGTGCGACCACTACCAACATAAATAAAGAATAAATAACAAAGAAAGTGTGATTCCTCATAACAACGCGTTCGTCATTTGCCCATGATTTGGCTAACATCGGGTTGCCGTAGCAACGCATTTCCCCAAGTATCTGAGTCAATGTAAAGTGTCGTGCTGGAGGCACGAACATTGTGATTAATAGCAAACAATGAATAGTGTCGATGTGCCAAAGCCAAAAGGCACCCCGGCCTCAAGTATCATGACAGGAATGAAAACGGGGAGCACGGATGTCATGACAACGTAAATAAAGATGGCAGTAAATTGTTGACAAATCTTCACGCAATCATTTATCAAAAATATGCCCATGTAACAACACCAGTGAGCTCTGCGACGATGAAAATGCTATGAATGATATATGTCTTACCTTGAAGTTGCCTTATGTTGATAGCCCACTGTTGTGAATATTTGACTGAAAACTTTCAAAATGAATTGACATTACGCTTTAAACATAATGATGCTCAAATTAATTTGAAAATCGTCAATCTTCAAATGAAAACAACTAAGCGTCTGCTACGCCATGTACGCCGGAAATATGTTACACTTCAAGGGTCGACAACTACAGAAGTGCTATTGAGATTGCAATGCATTCAGAGATCGCTGTTGATCTATATTTTGGGATCGTGAATTATAAAATAATCAGACTAAGTGTAAATTTGAATATTTTACTATGAATTGGAGAGTATTTTTAGGGAACTTGAGCACATCTGTCAATAAAATAATTTTTGATACGATGACCAATGGACCAATGATGTGAAAACGGGGGGGTCTCAAATATAAGTATTTTCCCACTACTTTATATTTTTATTGAAGAACTTCAAGTGTCACATGTCTCAAGTTAATCCCCTCTCGCAGCTCTGCTGTAATTTTCTTGTTTGTTTGAAACGTCACATATTCTCGTGCAAAATGCATCTACAATGTAAAATACCACGTACCCAGATGAGACTTACAGACATTATAGTGACCCAGCTACTCTTGTCCGCAAAAAGTGTCCTTATTTCTAGAAAACAAAAATATTGTGCAAACGTATCACATAAATAGCTCAATATAAAAACAAATTCTTTGCTAGTGACAATTTAAAGAACACGTGTGCTAAAAATTGTTGTTAAACTACTTTTCGAGTCCAACATTTATTATTTTGTATCTATTTACTGAGCCTATATGCCCTCCTCTATTATATGTTGAAAATTAACACGTTTATGCATTCAAATTTCTACACTTATTGTAATCTCCTGAGACATTTTATTTTTATAGTTGGACAATTCTACTTTCACTAATCTGTTCTAACACCGCGATAAACGTATATTCTGTTAAAAATCAATTACTCTCGAGATTTTGTCAACACATACGATCAATTTCATCTCGTTATTTGATGACACATTTGTAACCTCTAGATGATATCCACAATATTTTACAAAAAAAACTATTTTTGAAAAGATTTGCTAAAATTTTTAAGACAATTTTTTTCGATCTGCACTTTAAATACATAAATTCGCAAATCAGTCATCTGTAGATTTTGTTATTAGTGAATACAAATTAAAAAAAAAACATGTACTGTAATATTGACATAGATATCTGTAGAGTTTTATCTTTAATCAAAGTTTAGGTACGAACTGTTAGTAATATACAATATATGTACATTGTCGGAAAATATAAAATTTATTTGACGAGCTTTAGAAACAGGTAGAAATGCGAGGTTTACCGAGCATTTCTCGTCTGTTTCGCAGCGAGTACAAATAAATTTTATATATCCGACAATGTACGTATATTGTTTTTATCCTGCAATCATTTAAACCCTATTTAAAAATGCATTTTCTTTGTGAAGCGGGAGCAGGAAGACAGTAAACAACTTCGGCCATCTTGGTATAATCCCTGACGTCATAAGAAAATTTACACTGTGACGTCAAAGTATTCCAGGTTGCAAACCAGTCGCCCTGTCTTTTCTCCGTTCAAAATCGCTTACCGATTACCAGGCTACCCTACGAATACGAAAAAAAAAATATTCGTAGGGTCGTATTCGTCTAGTAAATACCACCATTGCAGGATAAAGTTTCTTATTTCACTTAGTACTGGGATGGACATTTCTACAACATCATCAGTTTCAAAAGCCATTATTGTTGAGTTGTTACCGAACAGGTTTGGGGCGAATAAAATCGGTTTCACGCACCATTTCTTTTAAAATGCTGGTACCAAGTCATGACCATGTCGCGGTTTACAATTTCTGTGATACTTTTACACCTACTTTGTCTGTTGTCCTCTGGATTCCGGCTCTTGACAATTCTGTTATAAACCCCTTTCCATATATCTGAAAATTAAACTTTGACCTTAGAAATACCTTTTTTTTTGCTTACAGACAGAATAAATGTCAGTTAAAATGTTTCGATCGTGTAAGAATTACAAACAAGACACCATATGGTGACATATTTTTACAAGTTATTGCCCTCGATCATGTCCTTGACATATCACGCGATGCTAGTTGTGAGATTTTGAATGTGTGTTGTACGTGAGAAAACGTGCATCTTCTTTTCGATTTATGTTGGTATAGCCTCCAACTTATAAAGCATCTTTTGATTACTTCCTCTCTTTGTCGTCAGTTAATATTCCTAATCACGCCTTCTGACGCGATTTTCTACAATTATCAATATTATTTCACCTTAGTTATTGTTCTACAGTCATAGATGAAACCTTTTTGTTGATAACCCTGTCCATTTAATATAGTAATTATTCACTAACTTTATTCTGTATTGAAAACGTGCAGCGAGGGGATATAAAACTGTTCGTGATGTCCGTTATGACGGATGTTTTCAGGAAGCGCAATTTGTCACGGAGTCTCTCTTCATATTTATTGGAAACATTGTCGTATAAGAACGCCTTGGTGTAGTTTCACCCCGGGAGTTTCACAAGGTTGTTCTTTCGGGACAGCGATTCACAAAATCGGCATAAAAAATAAAAATAAAATCATAATCAAAAGTTAGAATAGATTTCAAAAATACAATGCTTTTCCATATCCATCCGTCGACTTGCGACGTCAACTTTCCAAATGGTTTTTGTTACATAATATGTTCAGAAATTGTGGTAAATAGTCTTAAGATCGGTAAAATGTTATTGAAAAGGATCTCCTGGTGATACATCTATAGAAATTTAACTATTTCGAATGCAGTTTAATCATCTAGCAATGTAAAGAATAACCAAATTAAGTGTGGCTAACTTAATTATTGAGTTTGACTTGATTAATGATAGTAATTATCTGGTCCAATTTGATAAAACTCAATAATATATTGCACAATCAGGTCAATCCTTTTTAAGATTTGTCGAGTTTATCTCCGCGTGTTGATTAATTTTTATTGAAGATGGTGTAGATTATAGGAAGTCATCAGATTCTAGGAAAATATTGACATGATTAATTTTTTAATAGTCAAAAAGGAGAATCTGAATAAATTCAGGGTAATTGTCCTCAAATCGTTCTTGAATGAACATAAATGTTCAAGTAGTGTTTCATCAGGCCGCCAGAAAATATAAATTAAGAAACATAGTTTAGAACTAATTCTTTAATAAAGCCAATTAAGATTTTTTGAACCACATTAAGACATGATAACTTCAAGATGAAGAACAACAATAAACATACCTAGTATGAATAGAAATTTTGTACAATGTAAATTAACTGCACACCTATTTATTTTTATCTTTTAAAATTACAAAAATGCCTTTAATTTAAATCAATAAAATAAGGATTCGACAAATTATGTTTCAAATATCTGATAAAATCAGAATCGAGAGGATTAAATGATCATAGACACTGGAGATGCCTGATCTTAATATAAAGGAGAGTTTTCTATACTTTAGAACAAATGTCAATCCAAAAAGGAAAATTGCAATCCTAATTTAAAAATGTGGCTATATAGGGCCAATTCAATAATGGAGACAGCGTTACAAGAAAAAATAAACAAAAACATGAATGCAACAAAATTAAAAGCACTGGCAATGTGATTAATGAAGAAAAGATAACAGGAAACACTTTAGAATGGCCGAAAGTTACAATCACATGTCAAAATCTACCAGGAGAACTGCACAAGAGAAAAAAAAAGATGTATCATCAGGAGTGCTCGAAGAGAGTCACTTATATCCGTTTTTGAATGGATATCGATATCTTCTCAAATGTGCCTGTTCTCTTTGCAAAAAAAAGAATTGACCAAATCATGGTAGCTAACGTTGAACTATATATTTTTCATTTTAATAAATTATAAATTCAGAAAAGTAAAATTTTGAATTCAAATATACCATATTTTATTGCAGGTCAATCCTACTGCGAGCCTAGCTTTGATTCGTTACTATGTTGGGTTGCGGCCCCAGTCAACACACAGACAGATCATATATGTCCAATACGGAATGTGCCTGGTAAGTCGGTAAAGAGGAAGTATGGATCACGTTCGTATTTTGAGCTGTAATTTAGAGTAATATGTTCGTTTTTATGTAACAAAGCGTAATTCTAATTTTAAAGTGAGAACCGAATCGTCAGTCGCCCCTCCCCCCTCCCCCCAAAAAAATAATCCAAAGACAATGGCAACATCGGAAACCACAAGAAATAAAGTGGGTAATAAAGGTATACAAATTGAATATAAAATAGGTTATTCATTGTCAAACCCCTGGTTTGACTTTTATTTTTATAAAGGAGTTGTAACAGGACACTTTTTCAAAGATTCCTTAAAAATATTATTTGACTAAGAATCACAGATTTTGGACAAAAAAAACTTTTGTGCCTGGTCTCGTGTAAAGCACTTTAAACTTAGGATTAAAAAGATTTTTTATTTACCCCAAAAAGTATTTTTGCAATAATAATTAAGCTCATTAGATCATAAATTTTTATTTTTAAAACTTCTATCACTGAACAGCCAGCTCAGCGCTTAAAAAGAAACACCGTTAACCTTTATCTATTACTCTTTTTTGCAAAGACACCAAGAACCTCTTTTTTCGCAAAGACACTAAGAACATCGAGGACATTAAATAAAACTCTTTTTTAAAAGAAAGACACGGTTAACCAACATAAATTGCGAAAAAGCAGTAACATTGTTTAAGATTAATGAGGACAGCTGTCACGTGATCAAACCAGAAAAATGGCGGGAAAAATTTAAAACTCTCAGAATGGAATGGAATTTGACATAAAGTTTACTTAGCATGTGCAGAAACGAGTTTTGGTGTTTAAAACATCAAAATGGCAACCGTTGCTATGGGAACAGAAATTGGCAGGAATATTTCAAATTGCTCCAAATTGAATGAAATTTGACAGGATGTGTAGAAACGAATTTGGTCTTTAAACTATCAAAATGGCGACCGTTGCCATGGGGACAGAAAAATTAAAAATCAAATTGCTCAAATTGCTCCGATTGGGATGAAAAATGGAGATAATATTGAAAAAAGGTGAGAAAAAGGGAAATTATATAATGAAATGGGGAAAACTAAATGTAAGAATTAAATGAAATAGAAAGATAGTTGTGCAAAAGGTAAATAATATACACAAAGGAATAAGAACAGGGGAAATAGTGATAAAATAAAGCACGAAACTAGTGGGGAGTGGGAAACCACCCTAGAACAGCAAAAGCTTTCTGCACTTCAAAACTGTTAATTCAGACGTGATAGAAATACTCACCAGAACAGGCTATTGCTGACTTTCGTTTTAGAAATACCACTTCCAAGAAGTTTGGAACTAGAAAATATGAGAAATATGAACTCCTTCATATAGTCAACGTCATAAAGTAAGTGAGAACCGAACTGTCAATCAAAAGAACGAACAATCCATGGACAATGGCAACATCGGACACACTAAGAAACAAGGACACCACTTAAGTACGGGACAAAAAAGAAAAATGAAGACACAAATACAAAAGAACAACACGGACCCAATGAAAATATACCTATATATAAAAATATACCTATATATAGCAAATTAGGTCCTTCCAAGTCAAAATGATGGCCAACAGGAAATACACACTGCTACCGGTCCCGTATGCGAGTTCCTTAAACTATCTATAGAATAACAGCGGGGTCAAGTGTCAAACTATTATTCAATATATCACAAAATTAGAATTTGTAAATGACAACGTTTTTAACATTTATGTTTAACACTAGGCAAGAAAATATCTACTTCCGGTTTGGCATGTGCAACTTACAACTTCCTGTTCTAGTCAATTGAAGACCGTATACACATATGCCTATGGTAGTTTGGTTTTGGTGCTAAGAGCATAGCCGATGACATCACTTCCGGTTTTTGAACAAGTTTAGGCAAAAATTTTTGAGTGGAGGGGGGCAATGTTGTCAACTTTGAATGCTTGTAGGTTTCTTAAAAGCCTGGTTTGCTATACTGATTTTTTTAATATATTATTGTTGTGATTTTAAATAATATATTCAATGAAAAAAATCAAATTTTAAATGACACATTTTTTTCGTGGCATGAAATATGGTCCGACAAGGGCCCAAAAGGCGTAAAAAATTGCAAGTTAAGGGAGTATTGTGTTTATTTTGAAGCTACAAGGTGGCAAGATCGAAGTCTATTCTGTATTATCGCATATTCAATAGTCAGAGCTTATACCATTGGTGGTTTTTCCCCATATACTAGTACTCACACCATGCACATTACAGTATTTCCTAATATATCGTTGTTGTTAATACCCATGAACACCAAGGGACAGGTAACTGTTGCCCTATATATCTCGAGAAAAAAACTGGTAAGGAGGGTTGAAAATTTCATGTAATACACAACTACTATAGTTCTACAAAATATCCAAAAACAAAGAAATTTGAATGGTAAGTTTTTTTGCTGGATATGGTGTCCTCATTAACGTGAACGCTGAAACAATCAACCAGTAACAAAAAAACCCTTCATTTGTGACACAGAGAAGAAACAGTTCCACTTTTTAACGCTGTAAAAGTCAACTTACATTTGTAATATAAAAACCCGTTCACTTTTTAACGTTATCACAGTAAACCTACACCTGTGACATAAAAACCATTATACTTTTTAACACAGATATAGTGAGTCTACAAGTGCGACATAAAAACCAGTTACTCTTTTAAATACAGGCATTGAAATAAACAATGAATGGGTATTGAGTAAATGCACATGTACAAAAGTCTCTGCAAACACATGATATAATCAACCAATGGAACAACGCTTGTCAATTGTTCGCTTTCAAATCTTACCGGGTCTTAAAAACCAGTTGCATTTCAAACAACGACACAGTAAATGTAAAAAAAATGGATTACAGGAAACACCAATAATGGCTGAAAGTTATAATTACATGCCAAATTCTGCTAAGGAAATCCACATCTGTGATATAACCCACAAAACTTACATATTTGACATAAAATAGACAGTTACGCTTTTTCATGCAGAAAGCAAGTCAACATCTGTGGCTTTAACACGAGATAAAAGTAATTCAACAAGAGACTCACAGGAAAAAAAGTTACTTCATTAACTGCTTTTACCATGCATCTGTAAATACTTTGTCTAATATACATTTGCACCATTATCTTTAATTGTTGATAAAATCATAAAAGGCTAATAAGCTTTTACACAAAACCGATGCCTCTGCTGGTGGACTGTTAGTCCTCAAGGGTATTCACTGACCCATTAATCTGTACTTCGACCCTAAAACCGATTTTTTTTTTTGATACTTGTGACATCTAAATTTAAGAAAATTCTGTTTAAAACTAAGGAGTGTATCCCTCATGCATAGCTTTGTCATAAGCTGCTTTAAACATTCCAAACATATCTTTCACAACCATAATTTTAGCTGGTTGTGTGACGGGTGCCATGCAAGGAGCAGATCATGCTTACCCTTCCGGAGCACCTAATGATGCCTCAGTTTTTATAGGGTTCATACTTCTAGTGCTTTAGTTATGTGGCGTTCTTGTTCATTTTTGTTATTATGTCGCCCCTGACGTAGTCGGGACGACATATTGTTATTGGTCCGTTTCTTTGTTATTATTATTAAGTCGCCCAAACAAAGTTTGGCGACTTCTTGTGTTTGCACCGTTTCTTATTATTATTATTATTAAGTCTCCCAAACGAAGTTTGGGGAGACTTATTGTTTTTACTCAATTATTTTTTTTATTCTTGATCTTCTTCTTCTCTTTCCGCCAAAAATTTGCCCGACCATTTTCTCAGAGACTACTGGTCCAATCTTTACCAAACTTCATAGGAAGGTTGAACCTTATACCAAGAAGTGTAATCAGGTCTTGGAATTTTCAAAATGGCACCGGTTGCCAGGGAAACGGCAAAAAAGGCGGGTAAATGAAAGTACTCAGAATTTGATGAAATTTTACAGGAAGGTTGCTTAGGGCATGGGTATTTGGTTTCTGGTCTCCAAGACTTCAAAATGGAACCGGTTGCCATAAAAACGTAAAAATAGGCGGGAAAATGAAAGTGCTCAGAATTGGATGAAACTCTACAGGAAGGTTACCTAAGATGTAGGAAATTGGTTTCCGCTCTCCAAGACTTCAAAATTGCGACCGTTACCATGGAAACGGAAAAAAAGGCGGGAAAAATCAAAGTGTTCAGATTTTTTTAAATCTCAATAAACAGGACGCATAGGTTGTGAGGAAGTGATTTATAGCCCTGATTTCTGATTTTGGAGTTCGTTTGGGAGACTTTTGTATCAGCATCCTGATACAATTATAAATTTTTATTATTATTCCGCCTCAAAAATCATCTTGTCCAACCAAATTCTCAGAGATCACTTGCCCAATCATAATCAAACTTCACAGGTAGATAGATCACCACCCAAAGATGTGCACTTGGGTGTTAAGATTTTCCAAATGACCACCATCATTGGCCACTTTGAACTTTGACCCCAAATCTTATTATTGGATTAACTCGGAAATTGTAACAGATAGCTAATACAATGTAACGACAAAAATGTTAGTTAGGTCATGACCGACATTTGTTACATTTAGACCGAAACTCTATGGTCAACCGTTCAGGAGTTATGCCCCTTGAAAATTTCATCATATTTTTTAAGGAGGTTTTTCTCGAAAACGGTAAGAGTTAGAAACCTGAAACCTTTTCCATTCATCTTA
>MJUU01044981.1:84257-101122 GCA_002080025.1 Modiolus philippinarum
TGATATGTATTTCAATGTAATTTAAAATTTTGATATAATTACACACAATAGAGGAAGAGCCTTACTTCATAATAAATAAATAGAAATAATTTTTCTGATGCAACCACAAAGTGCGTACAGNTTAATAAAAATACTTTATCACTGATAGACAGAATCATGTAGAGTTTTAAATCCTTAATTCTTAAATCAAGGACGCATTGTTCTTTCAAAGAACATTAAAGAATTAATTCTGGTTGGGCGACTTCTGTGTTTGCTTGCAAACACATTATCACTTGTTATTATTACGCTTTCTTTCTTTCTTTCTTTCTTTCTTCCACCTCTTTTTGTTCGGCTTATATCTCAATGATGCGTGGACAGAAATCATTGATATTTAATACAAAGTTGGAACACTAACTGGAGGGGTGCATGCAAGAAAAATTTTTTCAAAGTGGCGGCCATTTCCAAGATTAGGACCGAAATACTAAAATTCGAAATTCGTCCAATTTCAATGAAAATTGAAATTTTCTCAATTATGCTTGGACAGAATTCAATCATATTTGGTACAAAGTTGGATCACCATCTGGAGGGGAGTATGAAAGGATTTTTTTTTCAAAATGGCTGCCATTTCCAAGATGGCCGCCAAAATACGTAAAATTTCAACTTTGTCCGATTTCAACGAAATTTGATTTGTAGATAGATTTTGATGCTGCTAACAAGCTGGAATCATCGAATTGGCTGTCAGGGGCGACATCGGCTATTGCTTGCAATTGCAAATCTAGTTTGTTTTTGTCTTTGTCATACTGTCTCAATTCGTGTTGGATGTGAATTGCCGTGATTTTGGATTTATAAATTTAGAATTCCTCCTTTCCACGTTCTTGCTTCGGTGTTCGTTTGCCAGTGTAATCCAATTTAGATCCTATTTGTAATTTGTCTTCTATCAGCATTTACACATATTTGGGTTTATGGATTTCAAAATGCTTTGATTGATTTGCACTGAAGAGAGAATTGTCGAAATTACCATGTACCGTCACGGCAGAAACTTAATTCAAAAATAAGTTTGGTATTTTGTGAATTAAGAAAAGAAACGCCATATACCTTTATCGGGACTTTAAAAATCAGATTTATTTTCAAATAAAAGTGACAACAAAAGTCCGAATCGATCAAAGGGAGAGACCAGTAAGGAAAATCCGTACAACATACGACAGAATCAGGGAAACACAATCCAACACAGAACATTTTTGGCAAGTCGTCATATTCCCGTCTTGAACGGGCATTTTATAAATAAAATGGTGGGTTAAACCAGGTTTAATGATGCATCGACCTCCTGCTTATATGACGACTAACTATAGCTTCTGTGTGCCCAAATTGTGTTAAATGTCAAAGCCATAATATTGTCAAAACATAGAATTTTTTACACAGGTAAAATGTTTTTGTCGTTCGATGTACAAGCCTTGTCTGGTACAGGTAAAATGTTTTTGTCGCACGATGCACAAATCACACTAAAGTGGCATAGTGGCATAAAGAGAAACCTCGAAGAAGAAGCCAAAACTTTAACAAAACCGTCTTCAATAAAATTGGAATTGAATATTTATCAATAAAATCTGGATATCGTCCAATAAATTTCTTCAGAAAAACTATTAATCTGCATTTATCGAAGCCCTGATTTAAAAGTTTACGAATTAAACATCTGTGTCGTTTCAAAAAATCTTGATAGTGACTACATGCTCTGGAGAAACGAACTGATAAATATATACTCCATACGCTGGGGAAGACGGAATAGTACTGTCGAGGTGTGGAAAGATTACAATATCAAAATTGAAATCGTCACACAGACATACAGGAAATTTATACCTTGGCGTTTAATAAGAAACAATGGAGGGTAAATTTCCAGTGTTTTGAAAGAATAATTTGTACAATAAATCAAGGTTCGTTTTTATAGACCGTTTGTTTGCATTTCACAAAACCTTTTACAAAGTATTAAAGGTAGAAAATGTAAATTTTCTTCTAATAATTTGCGAATTTTGTCTCTGAAGCAAAAATTTGACAAAAAAGAAATGCAAAACAAAAAAGAACAAATTAAATACTGAGGAAAATTTAACAGTAATTAAAATGTTAATGCTTATTTTAGAAACAGAAATTCAATAACTCTTTTTGCGAAAACTAAAGTAAAATGACTTAAAATCAATTCTAATAGCTTTGTTTTATCCTTAGATATCTATATTTACCTAATCTATTGACCAGAATATTGTCAAATTAGAAAAAAGGCTATAATTGTCTTATTTCTAATACAATTTTTATATTTCATTGTATAAATATTGTTTGATTATAGTTTTCAAGCTTCTCGTGGTAAACGTATTATGTTTAAGTACTCTGAAGGAGGTATAAAATAACCAAGGATTAAAAGTATTAAATTGGTTGTGGATTTGTAAATGGAAATGAATGACAAAGCAAAAATTACCACTTAACGGTTTCATAAAATAATGTATAGCGGGTTTCTATGATAACGACTATTTTTGCAATGGCAAAATTAAAAGATTTTAAAATATGACTCTGTGACCAGTGAAAGATTCAAGGGTGTTAAAACACAATCCAACAATACGGTAAATTAAATACAACAAAATACAGAACTAAAGTAAAAAAAATATCTATTTCGGCAAGGGAATGCTCCGTTGAGAAAATTAACACAAGCTAGAATGAAAAATTAAAAAAAATTAAAAACCCAACTTCAGCATAGTAAAATACAGAAAAAAGAAACAGACAGCTAAAACATAGAAATAGAGATTACAAGAACTCTACAAAAATAGATCAATATCAGTGAGAACCCCATAAAACCACAAAAATACCGAAATCGTTGTAACGTTTCTCTTATTTGAATAGAATTTTATTCTCAAGTTAATCGATTGAAGTCCAAAAATCATCGTATTTTGTATTTGTTTCTTGACCTGTATTTCAAATTAGTGTTCTGTGGAAGAATGTTCCACATTCACATTAACTTACTTTAGGTCATTACACGAACTGCAATTTTTAAAACCCATAGAAACACCTGACATTAAACTTGGAACTGGTTGTATGTCCTTGTACTGACAAGCACTGGCTTCCGTACGGGATGGTTTTGAACCGTGATCATTTAAACTTTATGCCGTTGATAACCTTATTTTCTGAAGAGCTCCGCGCTTCTTTCTTTAAAAAGAATCAAGTTAATTAGGTTTTGATTTCACGGGAAACATTTCAGATTCGCTAAATCAATACTTGCATTAAATAATTAACCTTTCATGTTGACTTGTAATTAATTACTACATTTCAAAGTTAATTGTCAGTGTATTTTGCTGAAAAATTCCCGTACTTAAAATGTAAATCTATTTTCTAAGGCAAAATACTTTCATTAGATTCAAGACATTATTAGAGTTGTTTGGAAAACTTTATAATGGAAAGAAAAGTCTTAGAAAATACGATGTTGTCGAATGTATGTCGTGAAATGAAGTTACAGATGTAATTCAAATTCCCTGATTCCAGCTGTTTACAATAAATGTACTATATATTCTTTAAAAAAATCTCACCTGAAAATGGCGACATTTTTGAAATCGGTATAATGATATTCTAGTATTTAAATCTGATAAACCTTAAGAGTATCTCCCTTGTGCAAACTTCTTTCCTTACCTGATTTTGGTGTTGCTTTTAGACCCATTTTTGGTTATTTGTACTCTTTTAGCAATTGAAAAAATTGATTTCTGGTATTCTATTTTTGTTATTGTCTGCACTAAAAAGACCTAAGCCTTTGAAATGGCAATCTGCAGAACAAAACATTTGGACAATTTCAGTATTTTGTTACTTCATTAACTACTGATAGAGATTACAAATAGGTTACTTCTCTCACATTATACATGCACCAATACTTTCCATAGTGCTAGTATTACGGGTTTCGTTTTACAACAACGAAAGTAGAATACTGAAGGAAAAAAGCACAAGATTACATGAATCAAAGTCCACAGACAGAACAAAAACGAGAACACTAGAAGACAGAAGACTAAAGGCACAACAAACGGACAAAACAACCAACACCATAAATACAACATTTAAAACTAATGCACTAACTATGTAAAATGTAAATACAGAATGGAATGACAACAGGCGCTCCGGAGGAATAGGCTTGTCCCACACTGCATTCAGCATTCGTCACACAGTCAGCGAGGTATTTCTGGTTTTGGAAGATCTGTTAAATAGCTGATCGCTTAATGTCATTTTCTTCAAAAAGTTAGAAATCAATATGTAATTATGTTCGTACACATTGAAAGTTGAAAGTGAATCAGATGATATCGACAATGATTAGTAAAACCACAAAACATAGCCAGTAGAAATTACAAGGGCTAATAAATAGACAGTACTGAACAATCCAAAACACTAATAATAATAGCAGAAAGAGCCATAAAAATGGAAATATCACAATTTTAGCTGAAAAAGTAAACTCGATCTGATCATTGCATCGTATAAGTAACACTGTGATTGGAAAGTATATGTTGTGAGATTGAAACGGGGGAAAAATATTTTATATGGAATCTTCGAAACAGTAGGTTTTTTTACTGATTCGGGGGGGGGGGGGGGGGTCAGGGAGATCCGGTTAGTCTACGTCAACAATTATGGTATTGGGATGAAGCTCATATAAAAACAGATCCAAAGTTAAAACAAAAATGTCGAAGACAATTTATCACTTAAGACTTATGGGGTACACAAATGAGGTTCAATCCTACTACATAGACTTCCAGTCGTTTGTTGTAGTCAAAAGTTAGTTTGATGGAATAGATATGCTTGCTGTTTGATGTTAAATTGTAACATAGTATCCAGCTTTGACATATCCCCGGGGACATATCATCATACCAGAGTTTTCATATTGCTTGAATAGACATAATAGACAACACAAATGGATTTGTCCCACGATAATCAGATAATACAGATGTGTAACTACAAAGTCCAAGTCTTTATTCCCACAAATGCTGAGAATCTTTTATACTGAATGATCCGTTGACATTTCTTCCATTTGATTTTTTCTTTCTATTTTCAAACGAAGAATTGATTGCGTTTCCTTCTAATGAGAAAATAGGATTGTTTCCTATCATGGCGACTATTGTCAGAAATCTATTTGATTTGTAATATGATTAGTTTATACTATTTTTAATATTATCAATATAATTTAGTCCATGGGAGGTCGGATATTAAAGAGTTATCAGGAAATACTAGGAACTTTAAACCAGAAATGAAATTTATTGCTTTGTTGTAGCATTCAAAAATAATACTAAAATAACCCAGAAAATGGTTTAAAATCAATGCCTTGAAAGACAGGAAAATAATTTTATCCTATAAGCGGATTCTCTGCACGATTCATCTGTCGTATATCTGTCTGTCAGCCAGTGCCAACCTTGAAATCTATCTGTGATAAGTGACGTGTAGTAGTAATGAGATTTGGTTCAGTAACCCATGATATCTCGATATTTACAATGAAATTGGTCTCATATACTGACTGGCCAAGGGTCAAATATAAAACATGAATGATTAGATAGTATTTTAGATTGCACATTTCCGAAAATTAATAGCTGAAAATCCGTATTTATGAATTTTGTAGACCTTCTTAATTGCGTGTTGATAGGTATCAAACAAACCGGGTGTTGCAAAACAGCTATCAAAGTAAAAATGAAAAATGATAAGTGAAATGATTAAAAAGGTAAATACCGCATTAACTGTAAATTTAGTTTCTTCTGGTTCGGCTACTTATCAAAGCAAAGCATTTTAAAGACCATAACCCGACATATGTATTAAAGCTGATGTAGACAAATAACCAATATGATCTAAATGGAGAGCCAAAGAAAGCTACGGAAAAGGGAAAAACTTTATACAGTTTTAAACAGAATTTTCTAAAATGGAGTTATCCCAAGTTTTCAAATAAAATCAGTTTTCATACTAGAATACCCTGGGGAATAATGGTCCACCAGAGGAGGCATCGACCCAATAAAAGGGTAATATTAACATCTGTAAAATTGACAATTAATAAAAGAAATAAAACTTGAACATATTGAAAAAAAAATTCGACTGCACATTATTTCTGTACGTCATTGATTACTGAAAGTAAAACACCATATGTGCGTGAAATTAGTCAAAAATGAAAAAAATCTTTGACATGGTCCTTTCACTTCAATATCTCCGAAACCTCGGTCTCTGAATTTTGAGTATGAATTTCATGTGTATTTAGTATGATCATTCAAGGTGTGTATAGTCAGATTAAAAGGATCGGTGTGCAGACAAATTGAAAATCTGACACAAAAAATAATGAAAATAATAATTAATCACCTGATGAGTGACGCGTCAAGGTTTTCAATTCATTTGGTTGCTTTATATACACTTGTCTGGTGAATTGTTAGTTCTGAGGGGTAATGGCATCTTAATAGTCCATTGTATATCGCTAACAGACGGAATTGAAGGTAGTATTCTCCGGCATAGCTCTGTCTGTTGCTTAACGCTTTTCTGACGGCTCTTGAACATTATTTTTTTTTAAATAATTTATCTACACTAGAGAAATTTATCAAATTGTTCTTGTTCGATCCTCCATTTGACTGTAGTTTCGAAACTTTTGTAAGTACATGAATACTGTAAAGTGGTTATATTAGCTGGACATGGGTGATAAGTTCAAAACTTTCGAAAAATTATATGTAAATAATGAACTAAATACCGAAGTTACTGTGAATTTAATTTCTGCATACGCGCATTTCGACAACTTATGTCTCTTCAGTGCAGATAAAATCTAAACAGTTGGAAGACCATAAACTCAAACATGTGTAAAAACTGATAGAGAACAAAATAACCAATATGATCTAAATGTAAAGCCAAAATCAGCTAAGGACAGAGCTTTGCATGAGGGAGATACTCCTTAGTTTTCAACAAAATTTACAAAAATTTAGATATTGTAATTTTTCAAATAGAATCGGCTTTCGGGTCAGCACCGAAGTACTGACTACTGGGCTGGTGAATACCCTCGGGGACTAACAGTCCACCAGCAGTGGCATCGACCCAGTGGTAATAAATAACTAAATACCGAAATTACTGTGAATTTAATTTCTGCATACGCGCATTTCGACAACTTATGTCTCTTCAGTGCAGATAAAATGTAAATCATTTGTAAATGATTTAACAGTTTCATAAATTATTATGTAATAAGTTTTAAGTTGATATTCTGTTTCTTGTTATTATTCGACAATATACAAGAAGGATTGAAGTGGAGACCTTGTCTTTCATTAAAATGTTATAGGAATAACAAAATGTGATGTTTTGATGTGTTTTAGGATTCACAATCTTTTTGTTTTTAACGAAATCCAAAATTTTTATTCTATAGACACTTAATCGAAAAATAGGAATATAGATCATAAAAGCGAAATAAGAATTTTATAACCGCTCTGTTTAATTTTTTAAAAAAATGTTAGTTTGTTAATGCATTATAAAATTATCAACACTTTATTTCCGATAATTCTACGGGATTTTGTGGACCACATCCTCCATTAAAACCAATGTCGGAAGATGATAACTATCACGAGAATTAGGTATCATAAGAGGAGGAGTTACAGCTTTCACACAAAAAAAAACCTTATCAGCAGTATCAATAACAATTATATTCAGGGTTTTGTCTTACAAGAAACACGAGATATAAAGACTGATCTGGCAAGAATTAGCTTTCGCAACGCACGTGATTAAATTAAATAAAGGTTTGTTTTTTATTGCAAAACAGATTAACAATTTCAATATCAAAATAAACAACAAACGAGATATTCGCGTAAAATTGGCGTCATCATTCACGTGAAATTCAAATGAAAAAAAATACATTAATTTCATAACAAAATGAAATGCTTGAATTTGAATTTCATGGGAAATGTTTGCATAAAAGACGTCAATAAATTAAATTCAACAATACAATTCAAATAAGAAAATAATACCGAAATTGTAGTTGAATTTTATACGTTGACGCCTTTTGTGCAAATATTTCACGCAAAATTCAAATTCAATCGTTATCAATAGGCTGTTCTACAGATGTGTACGTTGGAAACTCTTCAGAGCAGATTCGGAGGACAAAAAATCGAAACACGAAAAAGCTGATATAGAGACCGGCCAAAAAGAGACACCATAATTAGCTAAGGACAGAGTGATACTCGAAATTAAGGTCGCCCTCGAGCAAGCTCTCAGGTGACCTTAATATCTCGGGGAGAGAAACCTCTGTGTCACACATTATCTAGGGTGGTAATTGTATAATCTCACACACTCAAGCGCAATATTAAGGTTGTCTCTGAAGAGGCTGTGCGGAGTCAGAGACTACCTAACCTTACCCGAGGGTTTGTGAGATTTACCTTGTCTAACATATCTATCCGTGTTTGATTTGTTTTCTCATTCCGCCAACACGAACGGACAGTTTCTCATTTTGAAATTGAGTGTCATGTTTCGTACTATCAGGCGTAATTGATTTCTGTTGACTCAAAATAATTCAAAACCTAATAAATCACTCATCAAACAATCACTTGACGTACTCTGGCTTTTTATCTGTGTTTACTTAAGGTTAATGAGGACACCATACCCAGAAAAAAATTACCATTTAAATTTCTTTGTTTTTGGATATATTGAAGTACTAAAGTAGTTGGTTGTTACGTGAAATTTTCAAACCTCCTTACCAGGCTTTTTCTCAAGATATATTGGGCAAGATTTACCTGCCCCTTGGTGTTCATGAGTATTAACAACAAAGATATATTAGGGAAGACTGTAATGTGCATGTTGTAAGTAGGGACAAAAAACCATCAATGGTATAAGTTGTCACTATTGAATATGTGATGACATAGAATAGACTTCGATCTTGCAACCTGGTAGCTTCAGAATTACCACAATACTCCCTTAACTTGCAAATTTTTTATGCCATTTTGGCCCTTGCCAGACCATATTTAATGCAATGAAAAAAAAATTGTGTCATTTAAAATTTGATATTTTTCAGTGAATATATTATTTGAAATCACAACAAACATATATTAAAAATCAGTATAGTAAACCAAGATTTTAAGAGACCTACAAGCATTTAAAGTTGACAACATTGCCCTCCTCGCGTGAAAAAATTTTGCCGTCACTAGTACAAAAACCAGAAATGATGTTACTGGGTTTGCTTGTAGCACCAAAATCAAACTACCATAGTCATTTAACTGTACAGGGTGTCCACTTGACAAGAACAGGAGGTTGTAGGTTGCACATGCCAAACCGGAAGTGGATACTTTCTTGCCTACTGTCAAACATAAATACAAAAAGGTTGTCATCCATAAATTCTAATTTTGTGATCATATTTCAACACGTGACCCCACAGGAGTCCTATAGAGAGATAAAGGAGCAAACATGCGGGACCGGAAGTAGTGTGTATTTCCTGTTGGCCGCCATTTTGATCGGGAATTTCCAAATATGCTGAATATAGGTATATTTTGGATGAAAGATTTGCTATTTCTCATATTTTCTTGTTTGGAACTTCTCGACAGAAATCTTCATAAAGCGGAGTTTAGAAGTGGCTTTTTGGGAGTATTTCTATCACGTCTGTGTAATTGTTTTGAAGGGGAGATAGCTTTTGTTGTTCTAGGGTGATTTCCCTCACCCACAATTTTATGTTTTATTCTATCAGTATTTCCTCTTTTTCATTTGTGCGCATTATTTACTTTTTTACAACTAATCTCTATTTTATTTAATTTTTACAGTTATTTTCCCCTTTTCAGCTTCTTTACTGTGTTATTTTATTAATATTTTCCCTTATCTCTTCTAATTCAAGATAATTTCTCTTTTTCATTCCATTCGGAGCAATTTGATTTTTTTCCCGCCATTTTTCTGTGCCTACGGCAACGATCGCTATTTTTATATTTTTAAGACCAAAATTTGTTTCTACACATGATAAGTAACCTTCCTATTAGATTTCATTCATTTTGGCGCAATTTGAAAATTTCCCGCCATTTTTTGGTTCCATAGCAACGGTTTCTATTTTGGCATTTTTAACACCAAAACTTGTTTCTATACATGCTAAATAACCTTCCTGCCAAATTTCATTCCATTCTGAGCATTTTTTAATTTTTTCCCGCCATTTTTCTGGTTTGATCACGTGACAGCTGTCTTCACGCGATCAAGCCAGAAAAATGGCGTGAATAATCTGAAATTTGATCTTCGTGGCGTTTGTTTACTTACATGAGTTACGTCCCCTTTGACGACGTCAAAAGATTTTGACTGTTGTGTTTGTTTTTATTTAGAATATTAACTGGTTACTTAAATAGGGTTTCAAGAGTTAAAGACACAGTTTTATATTTCGATGTTGTTGAAAAATGTGTTTAGTTTAATAGAAAAGCAAGAAAACAAGAGCAATATGAATGTCAGGCGGACACAGAAACAGCTGGAAAAATAAAGTAAAGATGTTCTCACCCAGGAGGGTGAATGAGACGGAAAATGGATGGATGAGACCAAAAAATTTCGTACAATTATGGATATGATCAATGTCATATAAAGGGTGAGAGGGAAATATCTCACACCCCCAAAATCAGGAGAAATATCGATTCCCTAGGCGAGAAAACTTAATCACATGCATTAAATGTTATACTTAGTTTCAAGGATTCGTCGCTTGTGTAAAGATGTGTATTTTAAGCTCTATTTTGAAATAACTTGCTTTCTGTAGCTCAAAATATAAAACTGATTGACATTTATATTACTTCCTAGTCCTATTTACGCTAAGATACATTAACATTAAACTATTATGGGTTTACAGTCCTTCCTTAACTGTTATGTTTGGTATGAAGAGTCTATATAATTCATCAAGTGATGATCTTATGTTTGTTTTATGACGTTAGGCGAAACATTAAGAGAACAATGTTATTATAGTAAAATTATTTCTGCCATAAAGATTCTACAATGCTGTTGTGCAGTGAAATTAGAGATGATATATCTTTGAAAGGAGCCTAACATAAAGCAAAGTAGTCATCTATTTTCATACTTTAATTATTAAAACTGTACTAGGACATGGTCATTTGTCAGTTTAAATTGTCAATAATTGACAAGAGTTATTTTTAAATCAAAATAATTTCGCTGAATTTATTTCTGTAATCGTAATTGAATTAAACTGCATGAACTCCGACAAATTTACAGTAGAAAGGGCTAAATAGACTGAAAGAAAGGACAAGAAGAACAGAGAGGAAGGTGAAAGGAGAAATATAATATATCCTTCCGGATCAAGTGGATTACGATATTTCTCGTTAAATTTGTGATTTTCAACATGCGAGCTTTAGCGAGCATGTTAAAATCAGAAATTTAACTATCGAAAATGGAGAAATATCGTAATCCATGAGCAAACGGAAGGATATATTGTTTCTCCAACGACTTTTACAGTGTTTCAGGTGCATATTCAATGGTTCAGCAGGGTTGCCAACATTTGCCGCGCTATCTGAAAGCCTAGTTACGATGACGTCACTATAGACTTTATGAATGAATTGAAACGTTGCGGGAAACATCACGCGGAAATTTAACAAACGTGTGGATTAACGATAATACGTATTTTTAACCAACTGGGTTAACACGCTAAGAATTTGAGAAATAAATAAATTTCCTGTACAACCCACTTAATTAACGACTTCTAGTACGATTATATATACCCGTAAAACACAGGACGACGCCGGACAAAGACGTAAGACGACAGATAGTAATCCCGATGTGTCAACTCTGTTTACAGCATGCAACACAACAACGATATGCATATTTACACATTCAAAATTGTCCTTTGACAGCTAATCTATAAAATTCCATCCATACACGTCTCAATCCAGACATTTAGAAGGTGTTGAACTTGTAAGGTGAGCAAGAACTGTTCTTACGTTTGGAACATCCTATTTACAAATTTATGGTATTTTCATAATTGTATGTTTGTGTGTTGTGTTCTTTGTCAATAAGAAAGATTGCACAAAAACGCAGTTGTAGGCGACTTTTATGTATATTATTCGTAGGTCATATATCCTTTCTGCTGATTTGTTTTAATTTGCTATTAAAATCAGTAGTAAAGACTAAATAAATTTCTTAAGATGCACTGAATATCTGCAGATTGACTTAGTTAATGTGCAGAAAAATTCAGTTCAAAACGCCAAATGTTTAAGTTGCACCACTGTTTGATCATAAAAACAACACATTTTGAAAATATAATATCACAATTTGAAAGCCTTTCTGAAATATCCGAACGAAAACTTATTTAAAAACACCATACATGTACAAAGCAAAGACACCATCAGGAAATGGACAATCACAACAAAACTATGTACCACATCAATGGCTTCTCAATGGTAGTAACATTATTGTGCATAATTAATCACTGGAATTAGAACGTTAGTTGAAAACGGAAAATATACCCGTGGAATTCATGGTCGTAATAGCAACATATTATCAAATCAGCTGGTTCGAAAATGTGACGATTTTGTAAAAGGAAGATGTGAACTTACTCGCTATTTACGTTGACCTTGCCATTGACCTTGATCGGATATGGTTCATTAATTGTAAGATACATTTTGGGCATATTGTTATTTCTTAGTTTAAAAGATTCATTTTGTCTATGAGGTATTGATCTCTTCCAGAGAATAAAATATAATTTTTTATCAAATTTTTGTATTGTTTCTTTTGTTGAGTAGTATATAACCACATCTATGGCATCTCAATTGTGATAACAAGATGACTCATTTTTTTAGTTTACTTTTGCTACCTTTCTTTTTAAAAGTTATAAGTAATCAAAGCAGTTTTTGCGGAATGAATATAACTTGTAAATGTTTTCTTTCAGAATATATAAGAGCCTATAAAAATTGTAGTAGTGATGGAAACTGGACAAAAACAGATTATGAAGCTTGTATTTCATATCTAAACATGTTAGATATGAACCTGACAGCAAATAACACAGCTCCCGTGGTAAGTATAGCATAGTACAACAAAAAATAATATCTGTTGTATATAGCGTACTTCTATGACAGACGAATATTAATAGAATTTTCCGCCCTTTTGTCTCATATACACGTATGATCAGCATCCTGTCAAAAAACTAAAAATGTGCAATGACCGTGCCGAGAAAACCCCCCAACTTTAGTTTTACATAACTCCTGGTTGGATAGATTTTACGGCAATTATCTCTGTTGTAGGTCAGTTCTTCATGCTCAATTTATAACATCTTAAATCAGATTGGAAATTCAATTATTCTTTTGTAAAATCTTCCCGCCCTGAACTATTTGGAACTGCGGTCCTAGTGTGAAAAATGCCAAAACGGATGAATTCAGTTCTATAAAATTTAACAAATTCGGGCCATTATTAAGTCCCCATAGAGTGCCTTTGAATTTCGTTGTTCCCGAATATAGTTCCTATTTATTTAGTTTATCACTTCATTTTGTTGTTCTTATATGATTCCTCCTTTTGTTTAAGTATGTTTTTGGCTTAACTGAAAGAAGGGACATTGAAAAAATTGGAAAAAATAAATATGATATAGAATTTTATGTGAATGAAGTGATTTGGTCGGTGCAAAAAGGGGAACTTTCCTGTTTTCGGAAGACTTTTTTTTCTGAAGAAATTGTCAAAATTGTAGTTCTCATTGAGTTAGGACAACTTTCCCCAAGTGAACATACTCCTTTAGATTGGACCCTATAAGAGTTAAGGACTTTATTTGTCAATTCTTAGGCAATTTATTTTTCACATGTCTCGCTCTGACTTGAAAATATTCTGGTTATTAAACTTTAAACTGTGTAGAGAGATTTGGTATGATAGTCTACTGATCTATACTTTTTGAAATTTTGATTTTTCTTGCAAAGGCTATTGGACATTTCCTTCAGTTTTAAAGCATTTTTTGCGTGTCGCGCTGTAACCTGACAAATCTTTAGTCAATTCATTTTAATCTTCGTTGAGCTTTGGATAAAATGGTCTTGGGATCTTTGCATTTGTCCGAGAAATTTCAATTTTTCTTGCAGGCATATTTTGCCACATAGCGCAGCTATTTATTTTATTACGTTTACCTTTCTTTATAAAGCACTGTTCTAAAAAGACATCAAGTAAAAGTTAGAATCTGATGTTATATCAATTTACATGTACTAGCAATATGTTAAAACATGTAGTATATCTTAAAAAGTGTTGGTCGATATGATTTTACAATATATTTTAAAAGGTCACTGTCAGCCAAGGACATCCCTTGAAAACCTTGAGGTTTATTTGCAAAGGGGTTTGTTAAATTTTTCATATAACGTAAAGTTAACTGCAAATTAATCCTCTGCAGATGGTCATTTAAACAACTCATGTCTCGTCAGTGCTTGTCAAATCTAAACATATTATCTATAATTCCGCAGTTTGATAGGCGGACTGGAGAAAAGATGGAATGTTTATTAAAAGTATAACAGAAACTTTGGCATCTTAATATTCATCTGTGTACACAATGTAATGTGCGGAAAAATAAACATCCTGCACTTCTTTTGTTTGAAATGTATGGTATCCTATAGCTCCCGATTTGCAATTATATTGAAAACTTAATTTTCTGGCAAAGTCTTATCGTAGTAACCCAGGTTGCTGTGGAAAGTCTTATCGTAGTAACCCTGGCTGATGTGGAAAGTCTTATCGTAGTAACCCTGGCTGCTGTGGAAAGTCTTATCGTAGTAACCCTGGCTGCTGTGGAAGGTCTTATCGCAGTAACCCTGGCTGTCTTATCGAAGTAACCCTGGCTGCTGTGGAAAGTATTATCGTAGTAACCCTGGCTGCTGTGGAAGGTCTTATCGTAGTAACCCTGGCTGCTGTGGAAGGTCTTATCGTAGTAACCCTGGCTGCTGTGGAAAGTCTTATCGTAGTAACCCTGGCTGCTGTGGAAGGTCTTATCGTAGTAACCCTGGCTACTGTGGAAGGTTCTTTCCACTGTGATAATTGGTTTGAAGTAGTCCTTATTTAGTTGAAATATAAATTTGAGTTAAACATTCCTTTAAAGACCTAATGGTTATACTTTCGAACATATTACTTCCAAAATTTTTGGTCGTCTAGATATGCCCATTTTATCTACAATTATGACACATGAATTGTCGATTTTTTTTCGTATGCGAAAATGTTAGCAATTTCTTTTTAATTATTTCCGGAAACATTGTCTGTTATACAAGAATTAGAATGTAAACCTGCTATAACTAATAATGACAGTCTTTGAATTTCATAATGTTTTTAAATCTTATTAAGATAGCAGAAGTGTTTATTTGTCTGTGTATTTGACATTAATTGATCTTCAGATATTAGAAGTCAGAGATGTGTACCATTTTGGATTCACGGGCGTAAAATGCTGTTTATTATATAAAGTCATATAATTATCACGGAAATTGTGTTATAGTTACAAAGACTGTAATCAACCTTGTTATTCAAATTTCGCTTACGTTTTTGTTATTACAAATTTCATGCACTTCGCTTATGTCGTTTTCTTTCTCTTTTGTTGCAGTTTATTTCATTTATATCAATTTATTTTGATTTAGAAAATGTAGATTTCCTACACAAAAAAATTTAATGTGATTAGAGTATTGAAATATGTGACAGGTCTCACTACCAACGATGAATTGAAAGCGGAAAAGCAATAAATGTATTAGGCAAATGATCCATTTTAAATAAGTCAAGAAAATTGCTAGTAAATTTGATTTTCCGCAAAATAAATTGACTTTAAAAAATTGATTTGACATACAGTGTTTCCTCCTTTTTTGTACAAATACGTCTACATGCTTCAAAATTGAAATACTGGAAATCTATCGTGATTTAAGCAGGACATGCTTACCCTTCCGGAGCACCTGATGTCACTCCCGGTTTTCATTGGAGTTCACACTATGAGTGCCTTAGTTCTTAATGTTATCTTTTTATTTCCGTGCATTGTAGCTGTCTCACGTCCTTGTTTTGTCTTTGTTTTTATCTGTTACCGTTTCTGCCATGTCTTTGGACTTCGATTTTTGTAGTCATCGCTTCCCTTGTTCCTTCGGTATTCTACTGCCGTTGTTAAATTCTTGTAATGGTGCATTTCTAGTGTTAAGCTCTTTTTATTGGCTTTACTGGAAATTTATCGTGAATTAAATTCTCGTAATAGTGCATTTCTAGTGTAAATAGAATTTGTTTTTCAAATCCAAATTGTTTATTTGTTATTTTCGATTTGTATAAGTTGGATTCGACATGTACCGAGAAAAGAAAATAGGCATCAAATGATTGAAGGATACTTAGTAACGGTACAAAATTAAAATTATATATATCGGTAACCATAACATCAGAATACTATCCATATTTTATGACAAATTCGTAGAAGTGTACTATAATTTAGGTTGCTATTATATATGGTTTGTCATCGTCTACTCTTTTACATTTACAAGATGTGAAATAATGCTAGGTTTAATTATAGCAGTTTTAGATAACGTCGAGACGTTCACAACAGCAACGTCGACTGTATTTTTTGTTACAACACGAATAATGAAAATAATTTCTCAGTTAATTAAATCTTTTTGGCTGGAAATTTTAAATCCTTCACAACAATATCTATTATGAACACTTCCACCCAACAAACAGGGAAAATATGGGGTTACGATATTTTCTTCTTATCAGCTTGATGCATTCTGGACCACTTCTATATATATATGTACAATAAATTGCCGAAAGTAATGAAATTTTACTGCAGCAGATGGACATTTCGACAACTTAATTTTCTTCAGTGCTTCTAAAACATCAAAACAAAGATTAAACATATGAACGAACTGACAGAGAAAAATAACAAACAGGGCTAAATATATAATGCTAAAATCAGGTAAGTACAGAGCTTGAACGTGTGAGATAAATTTTTTAAGATAAAAATT
>MJUU01044983.1:15131-42386 GCA_002080025.1 Modiolus philippinarum
TTCTTTCACTCGGCAAATTAGGAATAATATGTTAGAAAAAAGTAACCCATGTGCCAGTATCCAATTCAGGATAGTCGTTACTTGAGAACATTACAGTTTTTACAATGGAACCTATAGGAAACACGTACGTTCAAAAATCTATTCTGAAACTATTTTTCTAATTTGAACCAAACTTGTTCACAATGGTCCTTGAATGGACTCCTTTCAAAATTGTTTCCAAGTAGTCCAGTACTAATCCAAGATGGCTACCATCGGGAAACATAATTTATCTTTAAACACTTGACTGATTATTGTTCTCTATCAGGTTTTCTACATATTTTGGTTTAAAGACTTACATCTTCTGATAAGATTTGCACTGAAGAGATATAACTCGTACAAATGACCATATGCAGAATTTAAGTTTGTGGTAACTTCATGTAATTTTCTTATTTTTTGCACATAATGGAATAGGAGAGAACACATTCAAAAATATATTTTTTTCAGAATTTAATGACAAATTTGCATCAAATTACTTGCACTGAAATGAAAAAAGGAATGATAAAGTTTGAATTTTACTCCTTCTTTCGGGAAACTATATAAATATTAGTTTATTTCAAGATACCGAGTATGGAGTATGTTATCATTTATACATGTAGTAGCACTTCCCAGTGCATATTCAAGGCTAATAGAAAACACCATTTTTGAACTGTTTACTACCTTGTTTACATGCTGCATATTATGTTAATATTATTTTACTAGTCATTATTATCAATTTAAATAGACACATGAAATACACATTGTTATAGTTCTTAACTTCGTAATCAACAGAAAAAAATCCTTAAAAGTTAGCGTGTTTCACATTTTGGATATTATATACATGTATTTTTTACCACAGTTCCTGTGTATAATTACATAACAATATTATGTAATCATACAAAGTATAATTGTGTATTGTATAATTACGTAACACTATTATGTAATTATACAAAGTACAATTGTAAATTGTATATTTCTAAGTTTTGGTGCCCGTTTTGTGATAGTGTTTAGTATATAGAGGTAAAGTACACGGTCCGGGTACACGGTATACTGACCTAAGAAGAGACACTATGGTGTTGTTTGTATTGTATCGTATGTCAATTTTGTAACCTTATCAACTTTTACAAAAAATTAGTTTGGATATAGAGTTGGAGAGGAACCAACTTGTTTTTTCATACATTTGCATAAATACAAATTTAGCAATTAATTTATCATGTAGAACACACAAGACAACATAGATCAACAGTATTATGTATTCAGTAATGCGATAGTAAACTTTTATTCACATTCAGTATACTCAGTAAGGGGCATAAATTAATAATAATACTGTGATGGGCATATCCCTCTCTATGGTGAACTGTGTATTTTTGTCCTCAGTGTTGCTTTCTTTAGAACATTGCCACCCAAAATGCACAGAAAGAATTGCTTACTCAAGCCGAAAAAAGATGCATTAAAAATTATTGAATGATATGTCTAGGGCATCATGGTAAGTCTCTGGCTTTATAATACAATGTAATTCACTGATTCACTGATGAACTTGTCTATGTAAGCATTGTAACTTGTACTACACACCTAATTTCTTAATTCTGGTACTTGTTCACCAAAAAAGACATCACCTTAGTGTTTGACCAATCAAGTACTTTATTGTCATAGTAACAGAGCAGTTGATAAATACTAAACAAATTTACAAATGACTACGGAACACATGCATGATTAGTAAAAGTCTTGTCATGTTCAAATATATTGGTAGTGACTAGTCCTCATTTTCAAGTTATTTCGTAAAGGCTTGAAAATCAATACACCGATATAGAGGGGGCTCCAGAAGTTGTAACCCCTCCAAACAAAAATCATGCAGAATGCATATGGAATTTGATAAAACGTTGCAAAATAGTGAGGAATCCCCTTTCTTAGAAAACTGAAACCTGTTGCTAAGGCCAGTTTTTAGCAAAGAAAATGCCAGAGGACTCTTATTTTATGTTGATCAAAAATGTAAACAAAGGGACAAAAAAGAATGTTCATGTATATGTTTTGATTTCGAGGAAAATTGGCCTTGTTGCCAAAAAATAATATACAAATAATTCAGTTTAATTTATTTTAAAAGAGTATGATTTATGATCCGAAAATCAATGATCATATTTTGTTAGCCACTTCAACCTTGACCCTCAAGGTAGTGACCTTGAAATGTGTTGTCATCTTTCGCTTTTGATATACCAATATATAGAAGTTTGCTAAAATCTGGCATTCAGATACTAACTTATTCTCCGGGAATCAATATTTTCACTAATTTTTATGTCATTTTTCTCCTTGGATTTGGTTGCCATGGTAACAAAAAAAACAAACCTAAACCCATTGGAACTGTACAAAATAACTCTTATTACTAGTGCTCTTTAATTGAAGACACGAAAATCTTTCTTTTCAAATTCAACAAAATATACAGTAAAATTAAGTATTCAACTCCTTTGATTTATTGATAATTGACTGTTGCCTAGCAACACAAAATAAATGCACAAATTTGCAGATTCACAAAATATTTGTGTGTGCAAATTTTAGAGGATTGCTAAAGTAACCAATACCGTTTTTCAATTGATCCTATTTCAAAACATACAAGATGCTAATCGACTACAAAGCTTTGGATTTATATAAAATGTTAATAAAAATGATGATTTTCCCATATTGTTTCCTGTTGCCAAGGCAACAGCCTCCATGATAATATCAATTTTCTTTGTATCATTAGTGAGGCAATGACTTGAGTTAATCTCACTCATAAGTCTAATCAACACTTACATAATTGCTGCTATTTTATATGCCAGTATTAAAGGGGTGACATAATGTGTTATTTTTCCTCTAAAATGCCTAAATGGTAAAGAGTTAAAGAAAGAATCCAAAGATGTTTGTCAACTTGTTCACGTTTAACCAAATTTTTACAATAAGTCTTAAGTGAGTCGTGTATGGTATTACGACAATCTTTCCAATTAATTTCAGAAGGTGGCCTATATTTTTGACCTTTCTTTAAGAAATTGATAAGCTCTTTGTCCTGCAAGATGTTGAGATCTCCTGTGATGACATGGGAGCTAGGAGTATAGGCGTATTTTGAATTGTTGCAATTTCATGAATCAGGCACAGAATTGTTAATGTTTATATCTTAACAAACTTTACTGTAAATGAAGACGTACTACCGGCTGGGTTTCTTGTATACGTAACAAATGATGGGAAGTTCTGTATTTTCAAAATAGGCAGGAAGTATCCATCGTCAAATCACGTTATATTGTAACTTAGATACATGTATGGTTTGCAAAATGAATATGAACGAATTATTTTTTTTTTGTTTCAGTCGTCACATTTCACAGAGTCGTATGCTGTTCATTTCAACCTTGTTGATCTGCGCTTTGATCGTAGCCCTTGGGATTGTCTTAGGATTGAAACTCTATGGTGATGACACTGTCAATACTCCTTCAACTAGTGGAGTTGGCGATTCCCAGGGAGATGGTACAACTGTTAAAATTACGACACAATCTACTACGACTACCAGTACCACAACACAGTCTTCTACGACTACTACTAGTACCACAACACAGAGTTCTACGACTACTACCAGTACTACGACACCTTTTGTCTCAGAATCAGTTGAAGGTCATTACAGGTTTGCCGCTGTAGCGTCAGATGCCGGACCATGTTCTAGAGTTGGAACGTAAGATATAATCTATAATTGTCTTCAACCTTTCCATCTGAAAGAAAATTTCTGCGATAAATAAAAAGGACAGAAAAAGGAAATAATGCAACATTAATATGAGGCCAAATCTTATATAATTTGTTCAAGTTTTTCTAATCACATTTAGCCAAATACTTTGAAGAATAAAAATGGAATTCAGAGTAAAAATTACCTACAAGTTGATTGAGTCGTCTTATTTTATTTATCTAACCTGTTCCTGGCAGTGATGTATCATCTCTTTTCATTCATGTAAATGCAGGGGACGCCTTGCTCTGTCAACACAACCGGTTTCACTCCTCACAGAGATTTTTGAACATCTTCCTGTTCTTGAACTGATGAGACTTGCATATCGGTTTGTTACTCTAAAAAGCAAATATTCATGAACACTCAAAATTATATTTGTTTCACTTCCACTAATAAAAAAAATCATGAAAAAGATAATATAAGCAATGAAGAGATATGTAGCAAATGCACATGAGACAAAGTCTCTACCAATACATGGTAAAACAAACCAATGGAACAACGCTTTTATTGTTGTCCTTCATCTTGAAGTTACCATGAGGCCTTCAACAATGGTTCATACTTCATAGCTATGTTCAAGACGGTCCCTGGCACCGGTTTCAGGAGAATTCATTGCTAATTGTCGAACAACGCCACATTCATGCCTATGGTTAGATTCGTTATACTTTCATATGATGAGATATACTTTTGATAAGTATTGATACCCTAATATTAGTTCTCGGTAGAATGTTACCTACTATATACCTGTAATTTTGTAGTGAGTTAATGGCAAGACGTGGTGCTACGGTGGTAGATGCTGCTATAGCCTCCCTTCTCTGTCAGTGTGTTCATCACATCCATAGCTGTGGCATTGGAGGAGGTTTTTTCATGACAGTTTATAACAGGTAGATTTAATAACAAATTACATTGTATTGTCTCTTGTGTATGACCTTACATGTCTTCCTGTTCCTATTGTTCAACCAATCAAACAATTTCATTAATCTGTAGGTGTGATAAAATGCACCTTTACCTATAGCTTCAGAGCAACATATGTCGTAGAAAATTTTTGGAGACTTGCTATTGTGAACTATAATTCTAAACAATCAAGTCCTTTTGAATTGTCTAACAATACTATTGTATATCAATCTATAATGGCCTGGGGATGTTTTGCCTTGATGAAATATTGCCTTATAACAGAGATTAATGGATTAAATCATCATAAGTTTTTAATAAATGTAAGAGATATGAATTCCCTTTAAAATATATAGAACGCAATAATCATTCTTTTAATGATATAATTTTTAATTAATTTTATAAAGTACATACTTTTTCAGTGACTATATACATATATAGTTCCTATTTTCATCAAGAGATCCAGGTAAAACCTCCCCATGCCATTACAGATTTATATACAATAGTATTGCTTGACAATTCAAAAGGACCATCATTGTTTAGATGAGTTAACAATAGAAATTCTCCAAAAATGTTGTTCTGAAGCTATAGGTATAGGTCATAGACAAGGGACAATAAGATTTACTTACTGACTTTACTCTCTCCATAAATTCAACATTATTTCAATAAAATCAGAAAAAACATGGAAATGGACAGATTCAGAAATGCAAACACATTACGGGATCGTCATTGTCTTTGACCTCTCTTATTGGACCACACATCTAAATGATTACAAATAAAAATGCATGTAGAAGACACGAAGTATCTAAAAGACTTTAAGCGTCAATTTACAGCTGCGATTTACCAGATAACATGTTTAAAAGCTTATATTAAATAAAAAAATACCAAAAGTAATAATTAATAAAAAGTAAATGCACATGACACAAAATTTCTACAAATACATGGTAGAATCAAGTAATGGAACAACGCTTTTGTAGTACTTCATCTTTAAATAACCAGGAGACCTTCAAAAACGAGTTTTACCCATACCTCATAGCAAGTTTAAGTTGCAAAATTATTTTCTGCATATTGCCATTTCCACAACCTTTTTTCTCTTCAGTGAAGATAAAACAAGTCAACCCATTTTCAATCCAGAAATAAAAAAGATTTAATTTAAGATCTGATAGAGAACAAATACATATATCAAAAAGATCTAAATTTAGAGCCAAAATTGGCCAAAGACAGAAATATTTGCATGAGGGAGACAATCCTTAGTTTTAAACAAAATTTCTATGAAACACGATTCATTTTTCACTTAGCACTGAGATGAACATTTTTTTCTCAATCTACAACATTTCAATCGCAATTACAGTTGTGTTGCTACCGGATACTACCGCAAACGAAGGTCAGGTTTGGCGCGGTTCAACAAATCATTTCTTTTGAAATGCCTGTTCCAAGTCAGGACTATTGTGCATAATAATTTTTCTTTGGTTTAACACCTGTTTCGTCTTTTTGTCTTTTTGAATACGGCTCTTACTATTCTGTTTCGTAAGGACAAGGTGCGGTAAGGGGTTGATTTTGCCCAACAATCAAATTTCAAAGTTTCACCCCAAGATTTTCTTTCACGTTCGTTTCAAAGTTGAGGTCCAATTTACAGAAAAAATACAAACGTTAGAACCAATGACGTCACAAAAGGTTACTTTTGAGCATTTTCATAGAAATATACCAAATTCGGCAGAATTTTGAAGTTTTCCCAACCGGAAATATCGAGCACATTCAGGGACCAATAAGATAATTTACTAACTTATAGGTACAAATGAATTGAACCTCTCACACATTTTTTGTGGTTCTTGCATGTGCTCTATATTTCCTATACAGAAAAAGTGGTCAAAATTGGATAATTTGTCATTTTTCGACAAAATCTTCAATTTATCCCTTCTTCTACACTCAAAAACACAGCAATCATACATCAATATTTGAGAAATGTTACCGTTTACTGAAAAGAAACACGTATAGAACATTTAAAAAGGAAAAATCTGTAAATTTAACCAAATTTATTTTTCAGTCCAAATAAGACCCTCACCGCCCCTACTCCTTTTGTTTTTACTCTTATTTAACGAATTTTACTGTACTTGTGCATTATACATGTAATCTGAAGTGTCTTTTTTTCTTTGACACATCGGCAAACGAATACCAAAGCAAGAATGAGGAAAGGGGGAATTCTAAAATCCAAAATCACGGCAATTCACATCCAACACAAATTGAGACAGTATGACGAAGACAAAACAAATAAACAGAAATGGACAAGAACGCCACACAACTAAAGCACTAGCAGTGTGAACCCCTATAAAATCATCAGGTGCTCCGGAAGGGTAAGCATGATCTGCTCCACGCATGGCACCCGTCACACAGCCAGCTGGGATATAGTGTTGAAAGATCAGTTTGAAGGCTAATTGGTTAATGCCATTTTCTAACCTGAAGACAAAACCAACTAAAAAACTTCTCTAACCCTAAACCAATACCTAGATAAAGGTTTGAAGTGCTTATATAAGTCTATCAAGTATTTGGACACTTGCATGGACAAATCGGTACCACAAACATTACCAACGAAGACAAAACTAAAAGATAACAGTGTGATATACAAGACAACACAAAAAACTAAAGCACTGACAGTGTAAATTCCTCCTGAAAACCGGGAGAATCATCAGGTGTTCCGGAATGGTAAGCATGATCTGCTCCACGCGTGGCACCCTGACAGTGAAAAGTCCGGTTTTGTCACAGTTGGTGTAAGTCAGTCTGGTAACAAACTCTGGATCTACCCAAAGATATCTGTTCTCATTTGTGAAATAGAAACATTGTAACGGTCTGTCAAATCGTGGTGACGACTGTAAAACTTCTGTAGTGACAATTGCAACAGTGACTGAACATGCCCTCGATGTACAAGTTTTTGAGACAGTAATTTCGCTCTGTTGACAAAATCGCTGTACAAACGGCACGGCAATAGCGAATGAGTTGTGAAATGCACACGCCATATGCCGGAGATGTGAGAATGCTACTGCTCAAAAAAGGGAAGTTCACTTTTAAGAAGTCGAAATCATCACGCTTGTCGTAAAGTTTTGTTTTCAGACGTCCAGAATTGTCAGTGTAGAGATATAGGTCCAGGTATGATGCTGATGATTGTGTATCAGTGGTCTCTTTAATTTCGAGTTCTTTTTGGGTATATTATATGAAGGTAATTCTTAAATTGAGGATTGTTCAATGAAAGAACATCATCTATATAACGGAAACTGAAATTAATGGATTTGACTAGTTTATTGTTTTTTTTTCTGAACTAGCCCTTGTATGAACCTGGCTTCATACGAATAAAGAAACAAATCTGCTACAAGTGGCGCACAATTAGTACCCATAGGTATCCCTATTGTCTGCTGAAAAACTTGTCCTCAAAAATTCTACGAACATGTTATCAATCAAGAATTCCAGCATTGCGATAACATCCTCCTCTGTATACTTTTGTGTGAATCAGTGTGATGTTTAACAAAATAGGCCCCATCTTTACCTATCACTAAATATGAATATTTTCAGAAAATAAGTCTCAAATAATTTAAGCAAGAATGGCCACATAGTTTTCATTTGAATGTATGTGGTGAGACAATAATAAACTATTGAAACCTGATACCTGAAACCTGAAGCCATATCATTGGAGATTCAACTAGACCAGGTCATTTATTACAAAAGCATAGAGCCTCTCAAGACATCAATTGAACTGTTGGTTTTGTTGTGATGGCTATGTTAAGTTTGGGACTATTTTATGTCTGTAAAAGCATTTCACAAACTTAAAAAAATGAATATTGAGATATTTTTCTTAGAAAAATAATTAAGAATCTGTTTATGTTTCTTACAGAGCCCAAAAGTCAGCTTACACAATTATTGGTAGAGAAACAGCTCCAGCTATGGCTAATGAAACAATGTTTGTTGGTAGATCATCAACATTAGGTTTGTATTAACTAGATGTGTTGGAACTATTACTCAGACTCACTCCCTCTGGTAGTATGTAGTTTTGTAATTTGTAGTGGGTGTCTGCTTACAGGAGAATTTGAATTTGTTTCGTTATGTGCTATGCATAATTTATTGGAAAAAAATAATTCTTTTTTGGATGAAAAAATAGAAGTTATGTTTTTTATGATATCAAAATGCTCAATGGTTGATCTTACTTACAGATGACTAAGATTTAGTGACATATGGCTCCTTTCACAGAGCACAAGATGATGCATTGTAATTCTGTATTCTTGTAGAGTACATTAACATTGTGACAAATGGTTGTGTCACCATGATTTGACATATTATAATTAGTTTCAATCATTAGCGGACGGTATATAGTGATCATGGTGTCGTTCGTCCATCCGTTCGTCCGTTCGATATTCCGTCCGCCATAGGGGTGCCCACTTTGTGGCGACAACTCGTCCTAGTTCACTGAGTGTTCAATACATATTGCAATTGTGCACTAGCCATTCAAAAATTTGATTTCACTTGATATTTTTTGTTGTTGATTTTTTTACTTTTGGAATCAAATGGGAGAGCGAGGGATATATACTAGTGAACTTTGCTCCAGTTTTCCTAAGTTTTGGTTGTATATTTTGTTTCTGATTTTTCCTTGTCGGTTTTTTTGTTATCATAGTCTCGTAATTATACTCCCCCCCTCCCGCTTTAGCAGGCGGTATATAGTTATTATTGTGTCCGTACGTTCGTCTGTCCGTCCACTCGTCCGTCCTCAGTAGGGGTCCACTTTTGTGGCAACAACTCCTCCTAGACCACTGAGTGGAATTCAATGAAACTTTCAGTAAATGAAAATGTTCAGTACTCATTGCAATTGTGCACCACTATTAAGAAAATTGATATGATTTGATGCTTATTTTTTTTTTTTTTGTCTTGAAACGAATGGGGGAGCGGGGGTATGTATTTAGTGAGCTGTGCTTACATATTTCTAAGTTTGTTTTGTTTGTGTTTTCATTTTGATTTGGTTTTGACTGTTTTCTGTTTTTGTATTGTTTCTGTTTTTCTTTTGTCATTGCATGCATTCTGTTTAACTACATCGACATACGGACAGTATTTTGACGGAAGAGGAGGGCAAGTTTAAATTAGTCATAGCAAATGATGAAAAGTTCAAGTTTATTAACTATCTGATTGTGTGCTGGAATGCACTTATTCGCATATTTTCCAAAAATAAAATGGTTGCGACACCCAAATGTTGATGTCACCAAGGCGGGGTGACTATTTCTTGATCATTTTGTGCTCGAATTGACCACGCGAAGTCTCCTATAATACAGAGCATGTTACATCTTAACAAAATATTCGCTCATACTGTAGTTAGTATATATCTATTATGTATAGAAATAATAACAATAATAAAGTTTTATTATAGGTGGGTTGTCCATAGGAATACCAGGAGAAATAAAGGGACTATGGTCAGCACATCAATTAGGAGGAAAATTGCCATGGAAAGACTTAGTACAACCATCAGTAGATTTCTGTAGGAATGGTGTGAATGTTACAGAGCCAGTAGCCAATGCTATGGCACAGCAATCTGAAATCATCAAAACTCAACAGGGTCTCAGGTATTTAACGGCCATCTTTCTAAGAGTAACATCCAATGAGCATATTTGTAAGACAAAAAGGATTACGCTTTTTATTTTGAACAAATCATTGAAATTCAAGTTCAAGAAAAAATATTCTTTAACAGTGTAAGTAAAACAAAACTTTTGTAGAAAAATAAGTGTGAAAATGATTGCTATATAGATGTAGATTGCAAAAACTCAATCACGTATTTAGGCCTAAAGGATCAATTGATCGTTTCATTTATTTTCATCTTATATGTTTAAATTAACCTATGAGTCGCAAAAATAATGCTAGTTTGTTATCATTGACGTCCGACGCTATGGTACCAATGAAGGTCATTTTGGGCGATTTCAAAACATTCTCAAATATGCAATTTTCAAATCCATTTAAAAACAAAATGAGCGTATATCAAATATAATTTTTCATGAGGTTGATTTTGCCTCCTCCAGTTTGCATAAATATGAAGTCAGAACTAGGCTATCGAATATGTAAAGAAATAGATCCCTTTTACTGCACATTTTCGACAAAATTGTGCCTAATTTGTCACTTTTCAAGGTCAATTTTCAGGAAAGGCACCAACTTCATAAACTTGATAGTAAAATTGTCATATACAGCTAGGTTAGACATTAAAAGAAATATCAAAATCTTGGTGTGATAAGAATTAGTTTCTTAAAAGGTCATTGTTAAAGTAACAATGAAAAATTGGCCATTCCTATGAAAACTATACAACTATGTAAGTACGTCTCACATGGCCCTAGATATCAATGTCGTTCCTCATATACTCTTTTAAGAATTAGCCAAACATTTACTATCCTTGGAATGATTTCAATTTTATTTACCCCCTTCAAGGTCACTTATAAATTGCTCTTTTTGATTTATCTTTTTCAAAAGCTAATTTTTCAGTTGACCTTGCCAAAAAACGATATTTTACGAAAGGATATGGAGTAAATAAACATGAGACTATAACACATAAAAATTATGTTGACACCAACTGCAATAATTTTAATGAGATGTATGGTCATTTCGGAAATTAATTCCTCATCAGCAGAACTAGAACCCAAAGCATAGGAAATCCATAATTTCAAAAAAAATGTTTGAAATGCATAAAACCAAACGAAATCCGAATAATCGGTAATATCAAATATAGCTAAGGACAAAACTACGATGGAGGGAGTTAAACCTTAGATTTTAGAATTATTTAATTACATAAATTTATATAATAGTGTACACATGAGATATTATTTCATGTACAAGTATGCCATATAATAAAGAAAAATAAAGAGCATACATCTTTAACACGGGGAATTGTTTTACCAACTCCACACTGTATTAAAAGAGAAACTCCTCCATTAAACATTTTACGAAAGGATATGAAGTAAATGAACATGAGACTATAACACATATGTTGACTCCAACTGCAATAATTTTAATGATATCTGAATTAATAGAAATTTTGTTCAAACTTGGGAGTACCTGCCTTATGCATAGCTCTGTCCTTAGCCGATTTTGGCATTTCTATAAGATCTATTGGTAATTTGTAGGTATTCCAACGAAGACTTTTGTAAGCAAAGTTTGATAATTTATCAATTTTCATTGCATAAATACATAATGATGACATGGTGCATGAAGACGCACGTTAGGTGTTGTATTTAAATTACAACCCATACTTTTCAATTGCAAAGTTTCAAATAGATTCATGAATGCACGTAGGTGCGCGACAATTTTAACTTTTACTTGTTTTTGCAGTTTTCTTGATTTTTCGTCCAAGTTTATTTTAATTATTGGAAAAAGCGCCGTAACTCCAAATAATTTGGAACCAGTTTTTCATTAGCTCTTTATAAAACTGGTAAATGAGAAGAAAACCAATACCGGAAGTGAACAAATTGCAATTTTTATTTAGGTTAATTAATCCTTAATCAAAATTTTTTGGAGATTAAAGGTTTTATTTCTTATTATGGGAGCAGTTAACTATCTTTTTGCACCGTTAAATTCATTGAATGTGAACATTCAATTTTTTCGTTGGAGTACCTATAATTTGTTCGATATCAGGTGTTATACATATTTCGGTCATGGATTTCCAAATGTTTTGATTTGATCTATATTGAAGAGACATAACTTATCGAAATGCGCATATGCATAAAGTAGAATCTAAAATCACAGTAACTTCGGTATTTTGTTATTTAGATTAAACATTTAGATTAAAATTATTTGGTCCATGCAGACAATTTATGTTAGAGAGTGGCAAGACTATATGCAATTGTTTCAGCAACATTCATCCATAGTTTTCTGTTGTTTATTTGAATTCTTGAAAAGATGCGATACCTCATCCATTGGATAAATATATCATGAATGTGGCTTTGTTCGACAATAAGCCCTGAAATCCACGCAAAAAATAAAAGTGACAACAAAAGTCCGAATCGATTAAAGGAAGGGACCAGTAAGGAAAATCCGTATAACATTCGACTGAATCAGGGAAACACAATCCGACACAGAATAAACCGTAGCTAGGGGCTGTATCAGCAAAACTCATTGTTGAAGGCCTCGTGGTGCCTTAAAGATGGAGAAAAACATTTGCTTGGTTTTACTTAAGTTGTCGAAATGCGCATATGCAGAATCAAAATTCACAGTAACTTCGGTATTGAGTTATTTGTTACCACTGGGTCGATGCCTCTGCTGGTGGACTGTTAGTCCCCGAGGGTATTCACCAGCCCAGTAGTCAGTACTTCGGTCCTGACCCGAAAGCCGATTCTTTTTTGGAACCTTACAATATCTAATTTTTTGTAAATTTTGTTGAAACTAAGGAGTATNTCCCTCATGCAAAGCTCTGTCCTTAGCTGATTTTGGCTTTCTATTTAGATCATATTTGGTAATTTGTTCTCTATTAGTTTTGAAACATATTTGGATTTATGGTCTTCCAAACATTTAGATTTTATCTGCACTGAAGAGACATAAGTTGTCGAAATGCGCATATGCAGAATCAAAATTCACAGTAACTTCGGTATTGAGTTATTTTTTACCATGTATTTGAGGAAATTTGTCTCTTGTGGCTTTACTCCATATCCTTTCATCTTTTTTTTATATAAAAATGTTACTATGACATAACCATGCTATATCATTTCTTTTTTCATAAGGGACTTAGTTGTAAACAAGGTGACCGGTACATTTTACAAGACTGGAGATTTGATTAAGATGCCCAAACTAGCCAATACGCTTGAGATTATCGCTAATGAAGGTGTCGATGCGTTTTACAATGGAAGTCTAACAAAAGATATAATAGCTGATATACAAGATGCTGGTGAGTAGTGTTTCTATAATGATATAAACTGATGCTGAGTCTGCAGGTTTGTTATTCCTGCTACAATAAGTATGTAAAAAGTTAACCAAGATGAATTAAATATTCAAGTGTTAAGGAAATTAATGTCGTAAATCATCAAGGTATAGTAAATGTTTGAAAGACAAAAACTTTTTAACGGTAGCACACAATGAAATATACCTTGGAAGGCAACACAGTATAACGGAAAAATTGTTTCAAACAAAATGTAATAAATTACATGTTCTGTTTTTTTTTCTTTTGCCTGTTTTTGTTTTTGTTTTTTTTATCTATGTACTCATATTAAAAAATAACGTAATAAATTATTAAGATTTATAGAGGTCTGCTATGAGAATTTCAGTTATTTTCTAAAGTTCAATTGCTCTTGATGCCATTCAGGTAGATGATCTAACTTTTACTAATATAAACCTTAGATTTGGCAAATTTGTATAGGTATAATCTTGATTTCAGGATTGATATTTGCAGGAATAAGGGAAGTGCTCCGATTGCAAATAAAAATTATATCGATTGGAAAATATTTCGGTAGTTTTTGTTTTCAAAAGGCAATATGAGATATTTGATGGACTAATCTTAAAATAGTTGCAGCTTAAAACATTTAAATTATTTGTATTTAAAAGAGCACACTTACATATATTAATGAGCGTTAATTGTTAATGTATCTTAAATTTTTCAGGCGGAATTATTACTGAAGAGGACCTAGCAAGTTATTCTGCCATTAAAGAAGATCCCATTATGATTAAGTTAAATGATAACGAGACAGTGTATTCACCCCGCCCACCATCCAGTGGTGCCATTTATCAGTTAATATTGAATATATTGGATGGTAAGAATTCATTATTATAAATAATCTTGTCATTTATTGTGGCCATTTCAAACCAAATAAAGAATTACAAAGTGAAGATAATAGTTAACACATACAATGGACGAAAAACACAATCAATCCACAAGTGAACTGCACTAAAACAATGCATAACAGACAAGAGACACACATAAATGATGATAAGAACTCGAGATAACCGGACTTAGAACCGGCACAAGTAAAAGCTATCAGTAGTATAAAACCGGTTTATGGGTACCCAAACATCCCCTTTCACTATAGTATAATAAATAAATGAATAAAACCAAATACAGGTAGACTTCTTACTCCAAGACCACAATCTTGAGAAAGAAAAGAATATGATGAAACATAATTAAGAAAAAAGTGCTTTATACTGTAAAACATACTGAGAAAAATGTTAGACGAAAACTCCACTATTGTAAGTTGTGTAATAATCGTTGCGGATATTCCCGATCGTACTTAAATACCCCTTTGATCGGTGATTCTGATTGCTCTTTAGTTTGCAAAAGACATACCTCTCTATTCGGTGATTCAAGGTATTGACCATTATTGCAGTAATGTGTTTTTAATACCATTTTATACCACCCCCATTTTTTAAGACAAGAAAGCAAAACAATATGTAAGCACTTTATTTTTAACAATAAACTGGTTATCAGGCAATGTAATGTAAAATAACGAATAAATAAGTACAGGAGTAACTGTTGATACATATACTAACAACTTTTCCCTCTTCAGAGCAGAATCTTGGAGAGCACATTTCATTTTTTAGCAATTCATACTTCGTTTAAAGCTGTTTGAAACCTTTTGCACACAACAATGTTAGATCACATTGTAACTTCATCTTAACATATTTGAATGCAGTCAATAGATAAAAAAGACTTTAACAGGTCATAGGTATTACCATGGGTACAAAATGTGCACCTCTAATTAAAGATCTTTTCTGTTCTGTTGCGAACGAGACTTCATGAACAAACTTCCAAATAACATTACAAAACAGTGATAAACTTATTTCTATTTTCAATTATAACAGCAGCTATATTAACAATATTCTTACTACTGACAACTCCGAGTTGTTAGATTATGTAGATTTCATTTACCCACAAGAGCTGAAATTAAATAAAGCTAATAATGATTTCAAATACTACCTTTTATCCGGATCTAACTATCATAATCGACTCTGGGAAATATGATAAAGGGATAAATTTGATTTCACTTTTACTAATTTCCCTTTTCTTGACAGTGACAATCATTTAGCTCCATCCTACTTGGCTTGGTGTATATTTCTCAAATAGTACGATTCCCACGCGTTTGTTCCACTTTTTTGAATTATAATGAACGTAACCTTACTATCGCAGGCAAATTTTAAAAACATGGTTACGGATTTCACTAGTTGTTGAATAAAGAAGTGTTGTAATAGATATGAACATTTAATATCTAAATATGGCGTTACGCGAAAAGGGTACTTCTAATTCTCGTTTCTACGGAAATGTCAAAATGCCAGAAACTGATTAAAGATCCAGAAAAAATGGGACGTAACTTACATTCATTCTAAACGTTATAGAGGATATGGACAAAATATTCTTTATGCATCCGTTAGATTAGCTTTGTGATCTAGTGACATGAAAAATTTACATACATACTGGCCTCTCACTGATACTGCAGATGTAGACTGAAATATATGATGATTCTTGGCCAATTCTGTATTATGACAGTGTTTACCAGCAGACTATGCTCCTTGAGCTACCCAGCAGATTTTGAGCCGAGTTCCCTTTCATCCATCTTTAAAAAATACATATTGTAATTTTCTCTCCTTTCAAGCTTGCTGCCATAGAGTTAGTAGTCTTACCTGGGGTTTTAGTCGTATGTTTGGTATAAATGGGACAAATGAAGGTGAGGTTTGGGTAGCCATAAACCGATTTAAACCTACCACTAGCTTTTCCTAGTGCCGGAGTCCAATTTCGGTTGTCCCGAATTTTTGTCGTTTATTTTTGTCTTTTGTTTCATTTGTGTTTTGCCGTGTAGTTCCTTGGTAGATTGTAGCAATTGTTGTAATTTTCAGCATATTGCATATGCTTCCTGTTACCTTTTTCATTTACGTAAACACTTTTGAAAATCACAGGTTACCATTTCAATAAGGAAAGTCTTTCTAAAGATGAAGAAATAAAAACTTGGCACAGGATTACAGAAGCTTTCAAGTTTGCCTTCGGAAAGCGGACACACCTTGGAGATAGTAATGGTGAAAATGAAGATTTCAGACAGCGAATAAATGAGGTATTATGACCTAGCAAGTTGATAATTTGAAAGATATGTATAATATCCATCCAGCACACTGACATTTCACCCTTCAAATAATTAAATACCGAGGTTACTGTGAATTTAGATGTCTCATCAGAGCAGATCAAATCAAAACGTTTGGAAATCCATGAACCGAAATATGTGTAAACACTGATAGAGAACAAATTACTAATGGGGTCTAAATAGGAAAGCCAAAATCAGCTAAGGACAGAGCTATACAAGAGGGATGTACTCCTTAAACTAAAGAAGAAACAAAATGACCAAGCAAATAAGCAAATGATATTCCTTATGTATTCTGTATTATTAAGATTATATTATTAACTAACAGTTATTTGTCCAGAAAATATATTGGATTATAGAAGCATGGTTCTTTTTTGCAAAAAAAAAAAAAAAAAAAAACAAAACAAAAAACAAAAAAAAGCCTCAACGAAATTGCATGATTACGGAAAGATAGCTGTGTCACTTGCACAAGTCACGGTGGAAAAAGTAATGTAAAAATATCTTTACTTTACATTTATGCATATTGCTAAAAGGGAAATTGGTTTTATGTGATAACCCTTTTCAAATCCACCAATTACAATGAATATGAACAATACCTAATCATAACTTCAAATTTTCATTATAGCACGATCTGATCCTTCACCTGATCTCACCCATGTTTTTTTATTAGGTCCGTGTGGTTCATCTTTTTGTGTGTGTCTTCATTGGGCCGTACTCATGTTGTGTCTCTGTTTCTTTGTTGTTTCCGATGTTGCCATTGTTCTTTGATTATTCGATTTGGATTGACGGTTCGGTTCTCACTTACTTAAATATGTCAAATTATATTATTTATAAGCAACCCAAAATATGAACAAAATGTTTCCAAAGGTTCATTAGAGTACCTTTAGGGGTCTCCGCGAACAAAGTTATGAAAAATTGAAATGATATAGAATGATGTACATGGGACGAAATCCCTATAAAATACGCGGTAAAATTAAGCAAATGGAACAAAATTATAATTTGTTGTATATGATAAAATTTATAGGACAACCAAAATTAAGCATAAATGAGAATAAAAATACCACCTATATATAAATGATTATTTTGTAGAAACGCGATAAACAGCAGACACAAACTTTTTAAAGAATTTTCAAAACATTTTTATATAACCTTATTATATTTGTGTGGCGTTATTTTCTGGCGAAGCATGATTTTTCTTAAATTTAAGCCGTATTCTTGAAATTGTTTTTGCCAGAGATATTTGCCTTTTTTCTTCACAGAGAGAGTTTTTTTTTAATTAGCCATTCGTTTCTTTGGTCCATTTTCTTGATCCAGAGGATACAATAAAAATATAGCGATTAAATTTTGTTAAGAATATCTCGTTTTAAGGATTGATATATAAATGATTTGAGACAGATACCTGTTTTTTATACCCCCCGCTTTAGCGGGTGGTATATAGTGATCATGGTGTCCGTTCTTCCGGTCGTTATTCCAGAATGTTAAGTACATATTGCCACTGTGCACCAGCTATTTTAAAACTTGATTTGACTTGAATTTTTGGGGATGTTTTTAGCTCACCTGACCCAAAGGGTCAGTGTGAGCTTTTGCAATCACTTGGCGTCCGTCGTCCGTCCGTCCGTTACCTTCTCACATTTTCATCTTCTCCTCTGAAACCACTGAAGCAAATTCAACTAAACTTAACAGGAATGATGTTCTAAAGGTCCTTAACAAAGATTGCTCATTTCGTTCCGATCCGATAAAAAACATGGCCGGCATCGCGGAACTTAGGTTTAACATTGGACCCTATGGGAAAAATCACATTTTCATCTTCTCCTCTAAAACCACTGAAGCAAATTCAATTAAACTTTACAGGAATGATGTACTAAAGGTCCATAACAAAGATTGGTCATTTCGTTCCGATTCGATAAAAAAGATGGCCGCCGGCACCGAACTTAGTTTAACATTGGACCCTATGGGAAAATCACATTTTTATCTTCTCCTCTGAAACCACTGAAGCAAATTTAATAAAACTTTACAGGAATGATGTATTAAAGGTCTTTTACAAAGATTGGTCATCTCATTCCGATCCGATAAAAAAACATGGCCGCCAGCGCGGAACTTATGTTTCGCATTGGACCCTATGGGAAAAATCACATTTTCATCTTCTCCTCTGAAACCACTGAAGCAAATTCAATTAAGCTTTACAGGAATGATGGATTAAAGGTACATAACCAAGATTGGTCTTTTTGTTCCAATTCGATAAAAAAGATGGCCGCCAGCACCGAACTTAGTTTAACATTGGACCCTATGGGAAACCACATTTTCATCTTCTCCTCTGAGCAAATTCAACAAAACTTAAAAGGAATGATGTACTAAAGGTCCTTAACTATGACTGCTCATTTGTTCAGATCCGATAAAAACATGTCCGCCAGCACGGAACTTACGTTTAACATTGGACCATATGGGAAAAATCACATTTTCATCTTCTTCTCTGAAACCACTGAAGCCAATTAAATTAAACTTTACAGGAATGATGTACTAAAGGTCCATAACAAAGATTGGTCATTTCGTTCCGATTTGATGAAAAAGACGGCCGCCAGCACCGAACTTAGTTTAACATTGGACCCTATGGGAAAATCACATTTTTATCTTCTCCTCTGAAACCACTGAAGCAAATGCAACCAAACTTAAGGGGAATGATGTACTAAAGGTCCTTAACTACGACTGCTCATTTTGTTCCGATCGGATAAAAAACATGGCCGCCAGCACGGAACTTAAGTTTAACATTGGACCCTATGGGAAAAATCACATTTTCATCTTCTCCTCTGAAACTTCTGAAGCAAATTTAATAAAACTTTACAGGAATGATGTACTTAAGGTCCTTTACAAAGATTGGTCATTTCGTTCCGATCCGATAAAACACATGGCCGCCAGTGCGGAACGTAGATTTAGCATTGGACCCTATGGGAAAAATCACATTTTTATCTTTTCCTCTGAAACCACTGAAACAAATTCAATTAAACTTTACAGGAATAATGTACTAAAGGTCCATAACTAAGATTGGTCATTTTGTTTCGATTCGATTAAAAACATGGTCGCCAGCACCAAACTTAGTTTCACATTTGACCCTACGGAAAATCACATTTTCATCTTCTCCTCTGAAACCACTGAAGCAAATTCAACCAAACTTATAGGAATGATGTACTAAAGGTCCATAACAAAGATTGCTCATTTTGTTACCATCCGATAAAAAACATGGCCGTCTGTTTGGAACTAATGTTTAACATTGGACCCTATCGGAAAAAATATCTCTGAAACCACTAAAGCTAATTCAACCAAACTTTACAGGAATGATGTACTAAAGGTCCATAACAAAGATTATTCATTTTGTTCCAATTTGATAAAAAAAAACATGGCCACCAGGGGCGAACATAGTTTAAAATTGGAGCCTAAGGGAAAATCTCATTTTCGTCTTTTCCTCTGAAACCACTGAAGCAAATTCAACCAAAAAGCAAGTTGAAGTAAATGTATAGAAGATCCCTTGCAAAAATTACTCATTTCAGTGGGTACCAATGGATGACATAGTTATACATTAGAACCCATTGGTAAAAAACATAATATTTGGTCATGCATGGCATAGTAGCATTTTGTCAGGTGAGCGATACAGGCTCAGTCTCTGAGCCTCTAGGTTGCATCTGGAATCAAATGGGGGAGCGGGGAGCTTAGCTAACAGTTTTCCTAGTTTTTTTTTATTTACATTCATTGCCTTTTCAGTTTTAAAATGCCTAAATAATATGACTTTATATTGTTCACTTAGCTCGTTAAAAATCTTACGTCTGAATCTTACGCTGAACAAATTAGATCACAGATATGGGATAACCAAACACATGGCACATCTTACTATGGACCAACCTTTTATGACGACATTACAGCAGGAACAGCCCACCTTTCTGTATTGGCTGCAAATGGAGATGCAGTTTCTGTCACTAGCACTATTAATTTGTAGTAAGTAGTAATTATTGTTCAGATTTTAGTATATTAAGTTTTTTTTTGAAAAAAGAACATGTCATGGGTTGTACTTTATTTCAAAGGTAAACGTTGGTCTACAAATGCTTATAGGAGTTTTGCTTTTTGCTTTTTTATTTTGAATACCTTTAAATTTGAAAATATTAATGTTTTATCATCAAACCTTAAAAAATGACCCCCAAAAAGGGGAAACAGAAAAATAAACAAGGAGAAAAAAAGAGGAATCGTTGTAGTCTTATATGTTACAGGCCCTATAAAACTAGTTGGTGTTTTAACCTTTTTCTTGGCATCGATCTCGATTATCCATTTCTATGTTCGTAAAAAAGTAAGTGAGAACCGAACCGTCAGTCTAATGACAATGGCAACGTCGAAAAACAAAGAAACAAAGACATAAAATGAGCACGGCACAGAAAAGAAAATATAAACACACACACACACACACTTCAAAAATGAACAATACGGACCAAATAAAAAACCATGGGTGAGATCACGTGCACCGGTAGAGTAAGCATCTCTTGCTTCCTATAAGACACCCGCCGTGTTGAACATGTCAACTCCGGTAGTAAAGTCAAATCTGGTAGAGGAAAAACAAACTTTAGTGGCAACCCCACAAAACTTAGTTCTTCATTTTAATTTTTTTTTCAATAATATCTTTTCAGTTTTGGATCTAAGGTAGTAGGCAATCGTACTGGTATCATTTTCAATAACGAGATGGATGACTTCTCTACACCTAACACAGTTAACTATTATGGAATCCCGGCATCTCCGGCAAATTTTATCAAACCAGGAAAACGGCCAATGTCTTCCATGACGCCAAGTATTGTTGTGGATGCAGATGGAATGGTGAATCTTGTTGTCGGAGCATCAGGTGGTACGAAGATAATAACGTCGACTGCATTTGTAAGTAGAATAACTGTAGAAAAGGTGATTGGTCTGTTGGTTTACTTTTGATGTAATGTAAAATGAATTTTCTCTAATTTCTATCCAGTTTTCACATTCCCTGAACGGTGGTGAAACATTTGTTCTCCTCTCTAGAGAGGAGAACAAGTTTCGTGACATTTGCCGCCAAATTTATTCGGAATACAATCCTCGGTGTTTTTCGTCCAGTCATTAGAGAAACAGTTTCCACAACTTAAACACGTTGATTATGAAATTTCTCACATCTCGTCAAATAAATTTTCAAATTTTTAAAAGCTCGGCAAGCCTCGCTTTCAAAAATTTGAAAAATTTGATGTGAGAAATTTTCATAATCAACTAGTTCTCGTTATGGAAACTATATATAATTGTGTTTGAAGATCAAAATCTAGGAATTATAAACCATAAAAAATGAGCAATGTTTCCAATTTTGAATTACTTATACATATAGCTGGAATCAAAATATAACATGAGCAGAAACGACGTTTTACTATATTGCAACTAATTCCAAACAACCTTCTAACACCTTTTAGGCAGGTATTCTTCTTTTAATTTTGTTTATAGTTGTAATCAAATTATTATAATCGACAGAAAAAATGATTTTATCAATTTTTTTTTGGTTACGATGGTAACGCTGTCCATTTTATGATTGTCTATTTTTCATTACACACGACCTTAATATGAATTTTTAGGAGCTAATGATAATAATTTTTGAGATACACATTATACATTGAAAATATTCAAAATGTCATTTTTTTCCAAGAAGTTATTATGTAGGCCCCACACCTTTTTGAGCCTCATAATATAACGTTAATGGACCCCTTGGAAAATATTTATTTATTACACATTGAGATATATAAGGCTTAAATAGAAAGAAAGTATAACTAGATTTGCATTTGCTAGCAATAGCAGATGTCATCCCAGACAACTAATTCCACGATTCCATCTCATTCACAGCCTCAAAGTATACTGAGCAATCAATCTCATTGAAATCTGACAAAATTGATCTTTTTTTACAAATTTCGGCGGTTTTCCCCCGTAAATTCTTTCCTCTCATCTTGCTGAACCTTTATACAAAATATTTATAAATTGTGTAAAGTAAGTGAGAACACAACCGTCAATCTAAAAGCAAACAATCCAAGGACAATGGCAACACCAGAAACAAAAAAGGCAGAAAAAAAAACAAAGACACAACATGGGTACAGCACAGAAAAGAAAAATGAAGACACTCACACACAAAGATGAACAACACGGACCCAATATAAAACCATGGGTGAGATCAGGTGCACCGGTAGAGTCAGCATCTCCTGCTTCTTATAAGACACCCGCCGTGTTGAACATGTCAAATCCGGTAGTAAAGTCAAATTCGTAAAAAGTAAAACAGATTCCGAAAAATTCAATCCCAAATTTTAGAACGTAAAATGCCGTCATCTTGGAAATGGCGGGCATTTTGAAAATTTATTATATATAAAATCGATGGTGGAGTTACTAGGTGCAAAGTTTGAATAATTTCATTCGGCCATTTCAAAATAATCGCTGGGACAAAAATTATTGGAAGAAGAAGAACAACAACAAAAAACATAAACAACAACATGGAACCCGAACGTTGACTGGAGTTACATAAAAATAAGAAAATGCAGCAAAAACAATAAGTCTCTCAACTTCATTTGGGATACTAATAGAAAAAAACGCACAAAAACGATAAGCTTTCTGCTTACTCTACCAATGCACCTGATTTCACCCATGGTTTTTTATCATTCGGTTAAGACTGACGGTTCGGTTTTCACTTACTTTGTTTGGAAGATTTGTTTTCCCAAATTCGTTACAAGTGTTAGTTAATACACAAATAACACTTCGTTACAAGTGTTAGTAAATGCACAAATAACAGAGCTAATAATTGGTGGATAAATGTCTGATGCACAGTCCATGAAATCGAATGCTTCATCACGTATAATGAACTGCGACCGAGCTAAGCGCTGACATGTTCGGCACAAATGTGTAAACAAAGTATTCACGTGCTCAACAAAACTCTTTCGAAATTGTAACAATCATTTTCATTGGTAGCAAAATATGTATACAACCAATCGTGCTTTCTGACCATAACAATGACCAAATAAGGAATTGGAATTTACGTTTTACTACCAATAGAAAAACAATAGCACGTGAAGTACTACCGTGTAAAATAATCTATACAAATGGAAGAATAGTGGTTAAAAAGTTGCTAGAAAGAAAATAAACCGAGATATATTGGCTGATTCATGGTGTTGAGGATAAACCCCCTCTTTTTTCTTGGAAGTTTTAGTAATTTCTTGCAGATAATTGGCAAATTTTCTTCTTCTTGAACTCAATTGAACCCCTTTTTATTCTGGATCTGCCGGTTGAACGATAGTTTCGTATGTAGTATTGAAAAAATCCTACCTTGGCGCGATTCAGGTGCTTGTATATGCTTGTTGATATAATATGTAGTAGCAATAGTTTTTTAAAATAAAATAAAATTATGTCCTCGGAAAAAAATGATATTATAAGCATAGTCAAAGGTCGGAGTTCTTGGGCCTGGAACCTCCCCTTTTGCTCTTTCCACAAAGTCACTGTATGAACTGCACGCTCTACAGTAACGAAATAATTGTGAAATATACAGTCCATATTCTGGGGAGGTAGGTATATTGTATATATAGCGAAAGTTCGCAACTGGAAAGTCAAAATCATCACGTTTGTCATATAACCTAGATTTCAGACGTCCATGTTCGTCAATGTATAACAAAAGGTCGTATGAAGCAGAATTGGGTGTATCGGTTGTCTCTTTAAATTCAAGTCCACTGGGGTAGATTTGCGATGTAAATATTCTTTAAATTTTGGGTTATTAAGAGAAAGTACATCGTCTACATATCTGAAGCTGATGCTTGTTATCGACATTTCTTTGTAACTCATATTTTCCGTATACTATTTTAGGTGGCATAAACCTCAAAAAGCAGTCATTCGATCAAAAAATAATAGTCGATAACTAAGAGTTACGTTTTTGATGTATGGCAATCTAAAATGGTAATTTTAATATTTTTCCCTGCACTTTTCTGAAGAAAATGCGAGGATATTGTTTTAGTCCCATCAGTCCGTCCGTCCGTCTGTCCGTTAGATGAACCTTGTCAGTGGAACTCCTCCTACATTTTTGGATTTGGTGTTTTGATTTTGTTATAGAATTGTTGCATATATGCTGCACATGCGCAATAAGCTTTCAGATTTTCGAAATTGGTCTTTGTACAAACAAGAGGCCCCAAGATGTCTATTTTGACACATGTGAGCTTGTCAGTGGAAGTCCTCTTAATTTTTTGGATTTATGTATTTAATGTTGTTATAGATCTGTTGCATATATGCTGCAGGTGCGCAATAAGGTTTAGGATTTTTTTCTATTGGTCTTGGTGCAAACAAGAGGCCCAGAGGTCAATTTTGACACATGTTAGCTTGTAAGTGGAATCCCTCCTACATTTTCGGATTTATGGTTTAATTTTGTTATAGAATTGTAGTATATATTCTGCAGATGTGCAATAATGTTTTGGAATTTTGATTCCGGTTCCAACTTTGGTAAATTTCTTAAAAATGTCAAAGACTCATATTTTTGAACTTTTAGCATATGATCTCATATTGTTTTGGAAGTGTTTGGAAAAATATAGAGTTCTGAATACTTAGAATTCTGTAATGTAATTCTAATTTTGATAAAAAAATATCCTGAAAGTCTCAAAGACCACTTTTTTTTGAAATTCTACCTAGCAGCCATACTTTTGGAATTTTTCTTGTTTTGAACAAATAATTTCATATATTGGATCCCAAACATTTTGATTCCAATTTTGGTTAACTTCCTGAAAGTGTCAAAGACCACTAATTTTTGGAATTCTACCTAGCAACCATACTTTAATATGTTTGAATTATGAGAAACATTTCACCAATTGGTCTTTCCAAAATATTGGATTCCAATTTTGGTAAACTTCCTGAAAGTCTCAAATACCTCTTATTTTGGGGAATTCTTCCCAGCAACCATTTATCATTGTATTCTTTTTAGTAACAATAGTGATTATCCGTAATATGAATTCCAGATTGCTGAGGTAAATTACGCCCAGGATCTATCACAACTGATTTCTGTGTCAAACAGGGAGTGTGGCTATGGCCATCATTTCTGATGGCACCACTTCCAGTTTGTTATTCGAATCTTTAAATTTCTACGTTATCTTGAAATTCCTTAGTTGCGTTGTTCATTGTTAATGTGAAAGGAATGTAAGTTATGACAAAACAAATCCAGATATTCCAATACTACGCTCCTACCTCTAAATTGTAGTGATCTATGATCGACAACTGCAATAGGACATCACTGAATCCATCAAATAGAGAAAAAGGAATAAATGCAATCATTTTAAACAACTAAATTGTAATATATCTGTATATACACAATATCGGAACCCATTTAAAGAACTTACGTAACCTATGGTTTCGCTCTATCAGGTTTTTCTTCACTGGTTAATTGTGGTTTGAAGTATTTTCTTTTTGATGCAATTCCTTTCGTTTTTTTAATTAATTTATTCTTTTTTTATAATTTTTTTATAGAAAATCCCATGCAAGTTATCTTCGCACTACATACTCGACCATTTTTATTTTTCGTACATCGTGCAAGGCCTTATACTCTGTGTCACAGCCTCAAATTTGCTCTAAAATGGACGAGAAATGAAAACTACTCACCGCGTTGAAACGAAATATGCACCCTCTGACGTAACGAAAATTGGCTATGTTTATTCCAATAATTATTATGTTATCCGATAAAATCTTAAGGCGCTAGTCCAGAAAAACACTTCTCTACGGAGATTTAACATGGGGAATATCTGCAATTGTTGACACCGGAAATAACGTAAGGAGCAGTAATTATTTTACAGCAGCACGTGGGATTTCCCGCAGATTCTACCAAGGGAGATAACCACCGATAACCAATTCGGTGCATGTGACAGGGAAATACGATATCTTGGCAAATTGGCCTTACGGTAGGTGCAAATAAAAAAATAAAAACACAAAAAGCTCAACAAGGGGCATGTGACACGGAGTATACATCGAGTACATTCGAACAAAACATGCTTCGTAGGGCTATTTTCGTATATCGTACAAGCTTTTTTTTAACTTTTCGTACATCGTTCGCGGACCTTCTCTTTAGGACCCTCGAAGACCAGAAATGTCTGCTAAGTAAAGTCTAATAGTTATTTTAATATAAACGAAGGAGTATCTCACCTTTGCATATCTTCATCCTTTAGCTGATTTTGGCTTTTATCCTGTTGGTTATTCGTCCTCAGCTTAACACTTATTTCAGATTATTGACTTCCAAATGTTTTAATTTGATCTGCACTGAAGATACATAATTTGTTGAAATGGCCATATTCAGAAACTAATTCACGGTAACTTCAGTATTCTGTTACTTAATATTACTAACTAGATTTTTTTCCAATTCCAGACAACTATAGCTTCCTTATGGCTAGGTATGAGTATTAAAGAAGCCATAGACCATAGACGATTACACCACCAGTTACTGCCATCACATATAACGATAGAAAAAGGATTTCCGCAGGTATTGTAGATTTTCAATTTAAATTTTATTTTCTTAAAAAAAAAACAAAA
>MJUU01044983.1:42483-79644 GCA_002080025.1 Modiolus philippinarum
ATTATGTCAAAGTCGGTCATGTAATTTGTGAATTTTGAAAATACGCTATTTCGCCCCAAGCTTCATACTCTGGCGAGCGGAATGATATTTTACTATACATAGCTGTCACGAGCCTAATATTGTACAGTACATCAGCTGTCACAAGCCCGATATTTTACAGTGCATCAGCTGTCACAAGCCCGATAACTTGTTTATCATCCTTTATTTTGTATTTTTGATTTGTATTTATTGAACGCAGGTTTCAAATTATCCCAAAGTTGTGCGGGAAATTCGACAAGGACATCATTCTCGCCTTTTCAGCATTTCTCAGCTTCAAAAACATGCTTTGTAGTTTTTTTATCATTTTATCGGCAAAAATTTTGTAACTCTAAATATTATCGATTTTGAATGTTGCAGCACCTCTGGTTGTTACGATATTCTATACTTCCTTGGAACTTTTATGACTTCATAATGTGAAAAAGTCATAGCTCTGCAGAATATATCAACGACCCAGTTTCTACAATTTTTCTGACGTTTAGTTTATCTGTTTGTGTAATCATGATTTTGTTTTGAATACATAATCGGAAAGAGCTAATGCAATAGATGTTTATTATTATCCATTTGATTCTTGTGAAAACTTGAATAAAAGTTATTGCCTTTGAAACTTTGGGAGAATCGCTTGATAAATCCAGGTCAACCTCTGATATATCCTGGTCAACCAGATGCGGGTTTTGCGGAAAGGCTCTGCAGGCTGATATAACCATGGGGAAGGATAATAATGCCTAGAATTGTTTTCATTCTAGATTGATATAACGTCATTTCCCATTACCATGAGCACTTACAGATACTAACTGATAAGTCAACCGTACACTTAAGGTAGATAGATACTAATATTCATATCCACGGGATTTTGTTACAAGTCTGCACAATTGACCAAATATGACGTTTAACAGCTGTCAGTCCGTTATGACGTCGCAAAGTAAAAGCTGTCACATTATACTGTTCCGGCCAAAAAATCAAACCATTCCCGTATCCCACTCTTTATTTTTCAAATGCGCGATTGAATTGCGCAGCGCAACAGTGTCTATCTACCTTAAATACAGATTTGTTTTCATTTGATCTCCAAATGATCAGTTTAAAATTGTCGAAAAGGCTTTGGCAGAAACTTAATTGTACAATACCCTAGGTATGTAATAAATTTAAGTCTGCCAGTCAACCTATGTTGCACTTTTATGTGACATCCGATGACAAGGACAAATCTGTACAACAAACATCTACCAAGACAAGACTAAAAATAACAGTATCACATACCAGACAACACAGAAAACGACCCCCTCTGAAAACTAGGAGGAAGGGTTAGCATGATGTGCTCCGCCTGCAGCACCCGTCATACTGCCAGTGTCAGGTCATAGTCTAGGTTTGTAGTCTTGTAAGATCAAACGTCCAAGGGTATCAATATAGAGTTATGAGTTTAGATATGATGGTGTATCAGTGATCCCTTTAATTTAAAGTTCGTTTGTGTATATAAGTATCAAAATGCCGAAGTTAATGTGAATTTAGTTTCTGCATGTGGCCATTTCGACAATTTATGTCTAATCATTGCAGAACAATCAAAACATTTTGAAAACCAGAAACCGGAATATTTGTTAAAGCTTATACAGAACCGGTAGGATCTCAATAGAGAAGTCAAAATCCATCAAGGAGAGAGCTATGCAAAAGGTGGATACTCCTTAGGTTTAAGCAAAATTTTCTTACATTTAGATATTGCAAGTTTCCAAATAAAATCGGTTTTCGGACCAGCACCGACCAGCACCGAAGCACTGGCTACTGGGTTGGTAAATTCCCTCGGGGACTAACAGTTCATTAGCAGAGGCATCGGCTAGTGGTAATGAATATCAAAATACTGAAGTTACTGTGAATTTAGTTTCTGCATATGACATTTTTGACAACTCTTCAGTGCAAATTAATCTAAACATTTGGAAAATCCATTAAACGAAATTTATTTTAACAAATAAAGGGTTATGGGGTAAATGTACCTGGGACAAAACCCCTATCAATATATGGTAAGATTAAGCAAATGGAACAACGCTTTCATTGTTGTTCTTTATCTTGAAGTCACCATGGGGCTTTAAACAAATAGCAAATAATCCTACCTCATAGCATGTTCAAGTCGGTCGCTAGCGCCGGTTTGAGCAGAAGTCACTTGCCAAGTGTTGAATAACTGTCATCCATTGCCCGACAAAGGGACCAATAGACAATACAACATAAAAAAAGATCAAGGGCACTGATCGAGTTGATTGTAAGACAACTTGGCAATCGGGAGATGTGGGCAATATATATACAGAGTGCCAGAAAAATAGTATAGTTTTACAAAGCTGAAAACAAATTACAAATATGATCTAAATACAAAAACCAAAATCCGTTAAGGACAGTGCTATGCAAAATGTCCTCAAGATGAAAGTAATTCTTCAACTGAAGGTTGTTCCATGAAATAACCTCATCTACAAAACGCAAACTGAAATTCAAGATCTTGACCATCTCATTGTCTTTTTTGATAAAGGCGCTCTTTTTTAACCTGGCTTCTTACGAATAAAGAACAAATAAACTAGTAATGGCGCACAATTTCCCCGTAGTTTTTCCTTTTGTCTGATTGAACACTTTCACTCCAAATACGACAAATATGTTACATGTACCAATTTCATATGGTTTGTATGTAAAGAAAGATAACTCTAACCAAATTATTAAGATTCCATTTTCAATTTATTTAACTATCAATTAAAGAGGTGCTGGCGGCATATGTAGTGTTTCATTTCTTTTCTTTATGTAAAATTACTATTAAGATGCTTTAAATGACATGTTATGTCTAGAATTGGGTCAAAACGAAACTTTTAAAGACGTCCCTTATTTCCCTAGCACTTTGTTTATTTCAGCTAACATAATCACAAAAAGATTCTGATATGAAGGGTTAAAATCGTTGAGAAAATTCGAGGCTCGTCTTTCTATGTTGTCTATACACAATGAATTTTCTTAAATATTTAATTCAAGCTTATGCGTTCAGGTCTATCAGCACTTTCAAAATACTCCATTTAATAGCTTAAAATAATATTAAAATTCTTTGACTAATTTCAGGAAATAATTGATGGCTTATCTAAACTTGGACACAATATAACCATGGCAAATAGTGCTGGTTGTATGGTTCAAGGCATTTTACAGAGGACGGAGGGATCTGTAACAGCTAACTGTGATTTTAGAAAACTTGGTTATCCAGATGGATATTAGGTCTAAGCATTACACCAATATAATCATATATCCGAATTTTAATGATTGAAATAGGTAACAGTTAAAAGGTAAAAAGGACAAAATATAAAATGAACAAGAGTTGTCAGAAGACTACATAGGTCGCTGGGGATTAAAGTGACCTCAATGCACAATAAATTAAAAATAATACATTTTATTGTAATTGTTATGTTTTAAAATCTTTTTAACGGGATGTAAGGAATTCACATGGAAAAAAGGAATTCCCTTGAACTAAAAAAAAATAGTTCTATAAGCAATGTTAATTTTTTCAAAGGCAATGTCAAGGTCAAAATGTCTACAACTATGGTATTGCCAGAAAGTTCCATTCATAGGAAGTCACATACCAAATATTAATACCCTATCACTAAACTTCTACAAGCAAGGTTAATTTTTTTTAAATTGCCCTCAGGGCAAGGTCAAGATCAAAATGTCTAATAATATGATGCCGCCAGAATGTTATTATTATTATTACAAAATCTCATACCAAATATGAAATCCTACCACTAAATGTCTACCTTCTAGAAGCAAAGTTAAAGTTTTATATATGTGTTCATGTATGTGTTGGAGTTAACATATGTGTTGTGGTCTCATGTTCATTTACTCCATATCCTTTCATAAAATACCCTACCACTAAGAGCTTCCTTCTGGACGCAAGGGTAATTATTTTTTAAATTGCACTGAAGGCGAGGTCAAGGTCAAAATGTCTACAAGTATGGTTCCACAAGAAAGCTCCCATCACAAAAAAGTCACATACAAAATATCAACATCCTATCACTTAAGGTCTCCATTCTACTGCCGTTGTTCCACAAGCAAGGTTATGAAGTTTTTGCTGACGACGCCGGTGGTATGACAATAGCTCTCCGGACATTCGTCCCGGCGAGCTAAAACAGCTAGAAAATCAAGAAAAATGAATAAACTGGGCTCCTGTTGTGTTACACTAACAACAGGTGACGGCTAAAAATCCCGAGGTCAAGATTCTTACCGCGTGATTTTACGAGACGTTGCTAAAGACTAATCAACAACGGTCGTGATGTGAATATTTTCCCGGAAAAAAATAAAACAATCAACACTTTCGACCAATAAAACAGACGTAACAATGGCCGTCACCCGTTCCTAACGAGCGTAGCATTGTGGAACGGCGGACCAGTTCAGAGAAAGGAACAGAATGAATGGCCCACATTTTCTGCCGTTTGGTCTTCAACTTTGGGCACCTAATGGAAAACCAAAATAATGTATCTGCCAGAACGTGAGAAACTAAACCTAATTTTATAATCTGTATATTTTGTCTTTTTACCTTTTAATTGTGGCCTATTTTAACGATTGTTCTTTGAGTTTTAACATGTTGAATTTGACCATTGCACAACATATATAATAATTTTATATGATTTTTTCATATAAAAGGGCTGCTGGTCACTGAATCGCAAAGTAAATTTAACGGATTCCAGCGGAATATCCTGTCGATATTTCCTATTAGTTTTTTGGATTTTTTTATGTCAGTTTCTGGAATTGTTAACAACATTTCCATAAAATCGAGGATTAGGAATGCCTTTAGTGATAAGGTGGTTGCGAGTAACGCCACATCTTAAATCCCCGTAACACTGGGACGAAGACCATCAAGTTCTTAAAACTTTCTGAAACGTAGTGAAAACGGGATAAAAAGTTAGGTTTTTAAATATTGCCCTCAGGGCAATGTCAATGTTAAAATGTCTACAAATATGGTACCAACAAAAAGCTCTCAGCGTAATTAATTGACATACCAAATATGAACACCTTACCACTAAACAACAAACTGCTAAAAGCAAGGATAGAGTTTTTGAAAAAAATTGACCTGAAGGCAAAATCAAGGTCAAAATGTCTACAAATATAGTACCGCTAGAAAACTCTTATCATGAGCACATACCAAATATGAACTCATGTGTTCATATATGTGTTCGGGTTAACATATGTGTTGTGGTCTCATGTTCATTTACTCCATATCCTTAAATTAAATACACTACCACTAAGAGCCTACCTTCTTAAAGCAAGGTTGATTTTTTTTTAATTGCCATGAAGGCGAGGTCAAGTCAAAATGTCTACCAGTATGGTTCAGCAAGAAAGCTCTCATCACAAAAAAGTCAAATACCAAATATCAACATCCTATCACTTAAGGTCTCCTTTCTGCTGCCGTTATTCCACAAGAAAGGTTATGCAGTTTTTTTGCTGACGACGCTGACGCCGGTGGTATGACAATAGCTCTCCGGACACTCGTCTCAGCGAGCTAAAACAGCTAGAAAATCAATAGAAAGGAACAGAATGAATTGCCCACATTTTCTGCCGTTTGGTCTTCAACTTTGGGCACCTGATGGAAAGCCAATATAATGTATCTGCAAAAACGTGAGAAACTAAACCAAGTGTTATGTATATTTTGTCTTTTTACCTTTTAATTGTGGCCTATTTTAAAGATTGTTCTTTGAGTTTAAACATGTTGAGTTTGACCATTGCAAAACATATATAATAATTTTATATGATTTTTACACACATTAATATTTTATGTTTTTTATTATATTTTATTATATATTTTTACATTACAATATCTAACAACTGATCATTCATTAACATGGTAAATGTTTGTTGTAAAGTCAACTTTTATTTGGAAGTTAGTATTGAGTACTAAGTGAAATGTGCAATGGATTAGATGACTACTGTCTTATAGAAAACATCAAATTATTTGCATTACATTTAATATTTTTATATCCGTTATATGCTTGATATTTAACATTTATTATTGTTAAAGGACTATACTTTTATATATTATTTTATATATAGATGTTCGTTTTCATTTTTCATACTTTTAAAACCTATATACAGTCCAAGAAAAAAAGCAAAATGAATTATATGTTGGGTCGCCGAAATTCTAAATTATTTATGTACTACCCATTTTAGCTCAAATCGCTTTCATAGCCGTGTGGGGTATTGCAATCACTTGGCGTCCGTTTTTGACCGTCCAGCCGTCGTAAACTTTTTTCAAACATGTTTTCTCTAAAACCACTGAGCCAATTTTAAATGAAAAAAGGTCAGTCAGAGATTGCAACCCCCCCCCCCCCGCTCACCTTTTTTGGACCAACACTAAAGTTTGGTTTTGAAAATGTATATATAGGAATCATCAATAAAAATTTAATTTAAAATTAAAGTTTTTTGCAATCTGAGTATTGAAAATGATCATCATTACTGTTAGGAATTGAAAAAGATATGGTTGCTAGGTAGAATTCCCAAAAATAACAGGTCTTTAAGACTTTCAGGAAATTTACCAAAATAAGAATAAAAAAATTGTTTGCAATCTTTCTTTTGAAACAATGATTCTTAATGTAAGGAATTGGAAAAGTTATGGTTGCTACGTAGATTTCCAAACAATAACAGGTCTTTGAGAGTATCAGGAAATTTACCAAAACTAGAATGAAAGTGTTTTGCAATCTGACTATTGAAAACTATCATCATTACTGTTAGGAACTGAAAAAGATATGGTAGCTAGGTAGAATTACAAAAAGTTTCAGGAAATTTACTAATATAAGAATCATATTTTTGAAATTTAAGTGTTCATACTAGTTGATGACATTAAAGAGTTGCTTAATTATATGAATTCATGTTAGAATTTCAAAAATTATTGGTCTTTGACATTTTCAGGAAATTTACCAAATTTGGGACCAAAGCCAAAATTATAAATTCTTATCTTTGATTCCAATTCAAGCAATTCAAGTAATTCCCCATGAAAATGTAAATCACAAAATGAAAATTATACATAGAGTTCCAATCATATGCTGAGTACTTATTGTTTTAAGTTTTTTTGTCCCTTAAGGGAATGCCCTTCAGGGATCATACCAAATGTCCGCTATCATTGGCGATTTAGATAAACATAATGGAACTCATATAGAAAGTTTCAGCTTCCAAACATAAATACTTCAGAAGATTTCGCATATTACTGGATAACTCGAAATACAATTTCGCTCATTATTCTGCGCTGAGGGCAAATTTCAAAATGCCGAAACCTTCGGCACAGATAACTTTTATAGTGTTACTTATACCCTAAAAACCAGGTTTCTGCAACTTAAGGTGTAATTATAACTAAATACCTTAGTTACTGTGAATTAAAATTCTGCATATGCGCATTTCGACAACTTATGTCTCTTCAGTGCAGATAAAATATAAACCTTTGGAAGATCATTAACGCAAAGATATTTAAAAACTGATAGAAAACAAATAACCAATATGATCTAAATGTAAAGCCAAGAGGAGTTCTAGCTGAATTATTTTTTATTTCGTTTTTTGGACCCCTAGAAGCCATGCCCTGAGGGGTCATACGAAAATTTTGACGCTCTCTGTGAAGTTGCCACATAATATGTGAGTCGATTCCCGGGTTTCAACTTTCTAGCCCAAATAGCCTTAGAGATTTCTCCGATTATTGGATATCGCGAAAATTCGTTTTCGCCCATAATTTGCCCCAAGGGCGTTTGACAGAAAATCCGAACCCCTAGCGCACTAGTGCAGATCATACTCTAGTATGGTGCCAAGTTTCAAATTTCTACCTCCAGTTCCAGAGCTATAGGGGAGCACTACACACATACGTATGTACGTACGTACATATGGACGGACTGCGTTACATAATCCCCCGCTTTCGCTAAGTGGGGGGATAAAAAACTTGGCCTGAAAACTGGCCAAAATTGTGTTCAAATAGTCAGAGGACCAAACAACATAAACACAGTGAAAGATATAACTAAATGCTTTAATCTGCACATGACAAAAATAAGACAAAAGACAAACGTAAAACACAGACTAAAACCCTATACAGGTAGACTACTAGCTCAATGGACAAAATCTTGAAAGCGTAATTTTGAAAGATGGGTCGAGGGCTACTCATTGTCAGCCGGTTAGCTCAAGGAGCCTAGTCTGCTGGTAAAACACTGTCGCACAACAGTAGAAAAATCAAATTCAAAATGTTCCGAAGTGTTTGGTAAATGATAATCATATATTTCAGTGGACATCGGCAGTATCAGTATACGTGTAAAAGCTTCAGGTCACTGGATCGCAAAGTAAATTTAACGGATTCCAGCGGAATATCCTGTCGATATTTTCTATTAGTTTTTCTGGATTTTTTTTTTATCAGTTTCTGGAATTGTTAACAACAGTTCCATAAAAAGGAGGATTAGAAATGCCCTTAGTGATAAGCTGTTTTCGAGTAACGCCAAATCTTTTAGTTATGTCTCTTCATTGCAGATAAAATCAGAATATTTGGGAGTAAAGGTTGGCTGTAATATTGAGGTTACGTTCATTAAAATCATAGAGAGTAGAACAAACGCGTGCAAATCGTACAATTTGAAAAATAGATACCCTTTAGGATGGAGTTAGAGCAAAGTAACCTTCAAGAAAAAAGATAGTATAATATTGAAATAAAAATCATCCCTTTTATTGTAAATGTAGATTTTATTTCACAATAAGTAATGATGATACTATTTGTTAGGTCCAGAAAGGGTAGTATTTAAAATTATTAGTGGCTTTATTTAATTTCAGTTTTTGTTGGTAAACGACGTCTACATAATCTAAGAACTGTCAATAGTAAGGAGAGTCAAAATACCCGCTGTTATTGTCCATGTTATGTATGGTTCTACCTCAAGGGTCAGTGTGAGCTTTCCCTGTCACTTGTCGTTCGTCGTCCGTCGTCGTTAGCTTTTCACATTTTATCTTCTCCTTTGAAACCACTGAAGCAAATTCAAACAAACTTTAGAAGAATTATCTATGGTAGATACTTTAAAAACATTTATGATTTCGTTCCGATCCGAAAAAACACATGGCCGTCAGCGTGGTTTAACATTTGACCCTATGGGAAAATAACATTTTCGTATATCTTCCTTCAAAACCGCTTAAGCAGTTTCAACATAACATTACAGGAATGATGTATGGGAGGCTATTTTCAAAGATTGCTCATTTCATTTGGAATAGGGAAAAATGTCCACCAGCACAGATCATAGGTTTAACATTGGACCCCATGGCAAAATCCGTTTTCATCTCCTTCAAAACCACTGAAAGCAAATTAACCAAATATTATGTATGGAAGGTCCTTTACAAAGAATGCTCATTTTGTTCTGATCTGACAAAAGAAAATGGCTGCCAGCGCGGAACATTGGACCCTAGTGGAATCAAAGCTCCTAAACTTCACAAGAACCCATACAAACAGAGATTCATCGCGGGGTCTTCCAAGCCACTTTCTAAGCTCCTTACTACTTTATTGACCGCAGTCAGAGATGGCCTGAAAAGTTACTGTGATAAAGTCTACTCCACGAGCGGCGTCAATCAGATGTTGATTCTAAAAAATTCTAAAGATCTTCTTGAACAGCTATCCTCTAGCAGTCATATTTTTGTCGAATTTGGAGGTCGCGTTTTTCAACAGACAATCGGGATTCCCATGGGAACTAACTGTGCGCCGCTTTTAGCTGATCTCTTTCTTTTCTCGTATGAGGCCAAGTTTTTACAAGGGCTAACACAGAAAAAACAAAAACTTTTAGCCCAGTTCTTTAATTTCAGCTTCCGCTACATAGACGATGTCCTTTCTCTTAATGTTCCAAAATTCAAGGAATAATTACGCCAGATCTATCCCAATGAGCTTGAAATTAAATAGACTACTGACACACCTACTTCAGCTTTGTACTTAGATCTGTTTATATACATTGATGAAGATGAACGTTTGAAATCTAAGCTATATGACAAACGGGATGATTTTAATTTCCCAATTGTGAATTTTCCCTTTCTTAGCAGCAATATACCTACCTCTCCAGCCTATGGAGTGAACATTTCACAGTTGATTCGTTACTGTCGCGCATGTAGTTTATACAGCGATTTTTTTAAGAGAGCAAAAGCACTGCCCCAAAAGTTGCTTAGTCAGGGATTTTTTCAGCCTTTGTTGCTTTCATCCCTTCAGAAATTTTATGGCCGTCACCATGATATCATTGACAAATATGACGTGTCTGTGTCCCAAATCAAAACGGACATTTTCAGCTATATTTCACGTCTTCACGGATTTGACATAACTGGTTTTGACTCAACCCTGGATTGACTCACTGATAGTGTGACGGTTGTCGCTAGCAGAGCAGGACATGCTTACCCTTCCGGAGCACCTGATGTCACTCCCGGTTTCATGTGAGTTCACACTATGAGTGCCTTAGTTTTTAATGTCGTCTTTTTATTTCTATGCTTGTAGCTGTCTCACGTCCTTGTTTTGTCTTTGTTTTTCTCTGTTTTCTCTGTTGCCGTTTTTGCCATTTCTTCGGATTTCGATTTTTCTAGTCTTCGCTTCCCTTCTTCTTTCGGTATTCTACTGCCGTTGTTTCTATCAGAGCTGAAGGTGTTGGTATGTGTTGAAGTTCAATAATTCACCTCATTTTTATGTCAAATTTCAAACTTAGGTATACCACTGCAGTCAAAATATGATGTCGTATTAGCAAGATTTGCTAGGAGTATGGTAGCTTCCTAAACTTTGAGCGTTGTTTTATAGATATGAATTATTAGTGGTGAATAAAAGGATATGGAGTAAATGCACATGAGACAAAGTCTCTACAAATACATGGTAAAAAACAAGCAAAGGAACAACGCTTTTATTGTTGTTCTTCATCTTGAAGTCATCATGAGGCCTTCAACAATGAGCTTTGCTCATACCTCATAGTAAGTTCAAGACGGCCCCTAGCACCGGTTTAAGCGGAATTCTTTGCTTATTGTCGAGCAACGCTACAACCTTTTTTATTCTAGGGATATTAAACAGAAATGTGGAATATTGATACACTCAAATTTTTTCATGCAGTTTCAACATTGTTTGTTATCGAAATATTTTATGCAGAGGATATCCCATTGTTTCAGACTTTTTTAAACGGTAGCTCTTTACACACGTTTTTAAAATGCATGCATTTCCCATCGGTCAATTATGCAAGACGAATTTTGTACATAGATTGACAAAGTTAACAATAATCATAAAGCTCAGACCAGTAGATAGGCCGATTAGAGAAAATGAAACTACCTGCATGCATATTCATATGCAAATTGACGTACATGCACATCGAGTGAAAATTTGGAATTTCTACAGAAGCCAGGAGTTTTATATATAACTTGTTTTCGGAAGCAATCAAATTATCACGGATCCTTAACACAGTCCAGGATCTCCCAATTCTGATTACGGTTGAGTAAAGTTACACTTTAATCAAAACAATGGCGGCTGATCAAGATTGACTGAATATTCCACGTGGAATATTATATTTGGTTTCGTACAGAAATGGCTACTTGAGTGACACCAAGGCAGTCAGCCTTTTTGATATCTTTAAATATTATCCAGATTTTTAGTGGTTTTCATTCAACAATTGTAGAAATGTACTCGGCAATCCTTTAATTTTTCAATACAGGAAATGTAGTTAGTTTAATAATAGCGAAGTAGTAATTTCAAATAGGTTTGGATGTATTTTAAACGTCTCGAACTATATTAAAGCCTATTCGACACTTTTTAGTTTCAATCCACAACTTAAAAGCCTTTTAACTTTAAACTATGTTCAAACATTTCTACCATTTCAGGACAGTAGTATGTAACGTTCTACCATATTATTCAGTAATTTACTGTGTTATCTACAATTTTTAGTAGACCTCTTAACCCGTTTAAAGTTTCCCGCCATGCATTTAATCAATTTTCATAAATACCAGCACCAAATATAGCATTTCCATCTTCTACTCTGAAACCACTGACGCAAATTCAACCAACTTTACAGGAATGATGTATCGGAGGTCTTTTACAAAGACTGCTTATTTCGTTTGGATTCGGCAAAAAACATGGCCGCCAGCACGGAACAAAATTTAACAATGGACTCCTACGGGAAAATTACATATTCATCTTTCCCTCCAAATCCATTGAGAAGGAGTTGTGCATAATAGATGCTTCCACCAAGACTCGATTACCTAAAAGAACAAGCCCAACAATAGCTTCAAAATATGGAAAAGTAATAAAGAAAAACAAAATGCATAGTTTACATCTACAATACGTATTAAAACATTCCTTCAATTTTGGTTCAAAAGTATCAAGCAGTTTAGGAGGAGTTGTAGATAATCGATGCATTCAATGTATTCTCAAGACTTTAATAGGCTTAAATGACAAAATCCAAAAGAAAATTCCAATCTTGGAAATCAAAATTAAAGGAGAATAAAGGGCTACGCCGAGCGCAGCATGATACGACCGCAGCATGTCGAACACTGAAATTTGGGCAAGCGAAATTCAGAATGAATGGGGACACAGTGAAAAGCTTGATACAGTTATTAAATGGACACAATAAAAAGCTTCACCCAGTAATTAGCTGTACACACAGTAATGGAAATAAAAGTGATCGCTTATATGTATCGGAAGTAGTAAGAGGTATGTCAAATCTTTAACTATACGATAAGAGTAATCCGAGGAAACGAACCCCATCAAAATCCAATAAAAAAGATTTTACATATTTTGAAAACTGCAATTTCAGCTATTTGCCTTATAGCTGAGAAACGGCTATAGCTACGAAAAATCTTTTGACATTCTGCCGAAAGCCTACAGAGAGGGGACTCCAAAACAAACAAAGAAATCAAATGAAATCGGATAAAAATTAAAGATTTCACTTATTCAAAAAAAAACAATGACATAATACTGAAACGTTGAAAGGGAAATCCAAGGAAGAAAATCCTATCAAAATCCAATGAAAAATAAAATTTCACATATTTCAAAAAATTGAAATTTTAGCCCCTTTGACCCCTTGAGTTCCAAAACGGTAAGAGCTATGCCAAATCCGTTAACATACCACTAAAAGCTTCAAGAGGAATACGAAGAAAAAAAATTTCGCCGAATTCCGATGAAAAATAAAGATTTCACATATTTCGAAAAATTGCAATTTCGGTCCCTTTGACCCTTGTAGCTCGGAAACTGAAAGAGCTACGCCAAATCGGTTGACATACTCCCAAAACCTTATATCAAGAGGAATGCAACGAAAAAATCCCATCGAAATCCGGTGAAAAATAAGGATTCAACATACTCAGAATGATTGCGATTTTAGCCGCTTTGACCACTGTTACTTGGAAGCGGTAAGAGCGTCGCCAAAGCCGCTGACATATATTGAAAGTTTATATCAAGAGGAATCCAAAGAAAAAAATCCCATCGAAATCCGATGAAAAATAAAAATTTTAGGTAATCTGCAAATATGTAACTTGAGTCCCATTCGAACCCTCATAGCTGAGAAAGGAAACAAGTTACCAAAAAACTTATAGTTGAGCGCTGCATCAAATTTAGATAAGAAATCCATTGAAAAAACTGCATCAATATCGGACTAAAATTAAAAAAGAAAAATTTGAGATTCCCCCGTTAGGGCCCCATTTATTTCATGAACGGAAAATGCAATGTGAAACCCGTTTACATACTACTAATCGGAAACTTAATAAGGAGCGAACTTAAAGAAATCCAAACAAAATCTGATAAATAATAAATAGTCTACAGCCTAATATATGAAAACATCCAATTTGGCCCTTTTTCAGTAATGGGTGGGGCTACAATACTCAAAACCAATCCTTCCCGTCGTGACAAGAAACATTGTGTTAAAATTTCATAAGGATTGGTCAACCAGAACTTAAGTTATCGCACGGAAACCAAGTGTCTACAGACGTTGATGCCACCAGTATCATACCAATATACGACCTTATTTTTTTTTGGCAGTTGTATAAACATAGAAACCAGCCACAGCCTGCTAAGCTAACCTCGTTGTGCAGCATTGTTAAACATTTCAGTAAACATGAATGGACTATAATAATTCTTTTTTTTTACAGATTCATTCATGTGTAAAATGTAGGTCAATGACTGCATCCAAAGCATTTACTGCAGCTGTTATCCAAAAAATGCATCAAACATACCAATATGGCTGTAAATGGAAATGGACTTTAATCATTCTATCTCGAAGACCACATTCAGAATCCGACACATGCATTGTTGTTGTAACCCTAAAATGAATCATGCATATCAATATGGTTGATGTGGGACATGTCATTAAGCAGAAATGGACTTAAATCATTCTACCCAACCAAGTCGCTCATGCGTCAAATGTAGGTCATGTACAGCATCCGAAGCCTGCATTGTTATTGTCATCGATTTAATATTTAATATCAAATTATTTGTATGTACGCCTGATAATCAGCCCAACAGTATTAGATCTACAAACTTGTCCAAGCACAGTTTTGGTAATTTTCGCTGCATGATTCAAACCTAGCTGCTGTGACACCTATGGCAACAAAACTTGCACTCTGACCAACACTAAAGACCACTCAGAATAAGATTGAAGCTTTCGATGATAATGAATAAAAGGATATGGAGTAAATGCGCATGAGACAAAGTCTCTACAAATACATGGTAAAACAAGCAGAAGAACAACGCTTTTATTGTTGTTCTTCATCTTAAAGTCACCACGAGGCCTTTAACAATGAGATTTTCTCATACCTCATAGTAAGTTCAAGATGGTCCCTATCACCGGTTTAAGCGGAATTCTTTGCTAATTGTCGAACAACGCCACGTCCATATCTTTTGTGGTCAAAGGTTCAGGATCGTCGACAAACATAAATTAAACTGATAAAGTGCTCTTACAATCACCGTCGGCCGTTGCCCGACAAAAGCACTAGTGTCAGAAGCTAGTGGACGATTACTACATATGAAAAACTGGGCACTCATCAAGTCGATTGTTAGAATTCTGGCATTATAAAGAGGTGAGATGTGTGGGCACAATAAACAGGTGGTCAGAATAACATTTGAAAATTACAAAAATAATAAATGCCAAAATGTGAAAGCATAATAGTAATCCATATGAGAAATTCTCTCACGAATAAGTACACCATAACTGAAATATATAGAGAGCATATATATATCATATGTCCATCTCCAACAATTATCTATTTTCACCAAATAGCACATCAAATTATTCGTTTAAAAATCTAAATGGCAAAAGGGTGCACAAGCCGAGTTGCAACTTCAAATATCATGTGACCAAGTTAATGTGAAGACCCGAATATTTCTAAAATATCTATTTATTATTTTTCCTACCTAAGGTCTATTTTCTAGTTTCATGTCTTGAAATTTCAATATATAAATCTGTTTTCAGTCACTGTGGCCTTCACTGACCTTGACCTTTGACCTACCTCCTCCAAAATCAATAGGGTTCCTCCCCTCCTGGTATCCAACAACATATCCAAGTTTCATTTCAATTGGATGTAGACTTTTTGAGTTATCATCCGACGACCAAATTTTTCTGAAATTTTCAGTCTATTTTTGGTAACTACGACCTTGACCTTTGACCTATTTTCTCCAAAATCATTAGGGTTCCTCCTTCCTGGTATCCAACAACATATCCAAGTTTAATTTCAATTAGATGTAAACTTTTTGAGTTATCATCCGGAAACCAAATCTTTCTCAAATTTTCAGTATATTTTTGGTCACCGTAACCTTGACCTTTGACCTACTTTCTCCAAAATCGATAGAGTTCCTCCCCTTCTGCTACCCAACAATATATTCAAATGTCATTTCAATTGAATGTAAACTTTTTGAGTTATCATCCGGAAACCAAATTTTTCTCAAATTTTCAGTCTATTTTCGGTCACCGTGACCTTGACCTTTGACCTACTTTCTTCAAAATCAATAGACTTCCTCCCCCTCATGATGCTTAACAATATGTCCATGTTTCATTTTAATTGGATGTAAACTCCGGAAACCAAATTTTTCTCAAATTTTCAGTGCAAACAAGAGGTCCGATGATGTCAATTTTAACAAAGACACAAAGATGTGGATTAGACACATGTGGCATGTGACGCAAACTCCTGCTACATTTTTGGATTTAGGGATCAAATCTTTATGCAGAATTGTTGCATATAGTCCATAGATTTGCAATAAGCTTTTGGAATTTTGGTTCCGGTTCCAACTTTGGTAAAATTTTTTTTTTTAATTTTAGCATATTATCTTTTATTCTGACAAGTGTTTGGAAAAAAAACAAAATTCTGATAACTTAGGATTCTGAAAGGCGGTTCCAATTTTGGTAAATTTCTTGAAAGTCTCAAAGACCACTTATGTTTTGGAATTCTATCTAGCAACCATACTTAAAATGTTTCTATGGTTTAGGATGAACATTTTCATCAATCGGATTTCAAAAATATTTGATTCCAATTTTGGTAAATTTCCTGAAAGTCTAAAAGACCACTTATTTTTGGAATTCTACCTAGCAACCGTACTTAAAATGTTTGTGTAGTTTAGGACGAACATTTTCATCAAATGGATTTCAAAAATTTTGATTCCAATTTTGGTAAATTTCCTGAAAGTCTCACTTATTTTTTGGAATTCTACCTAGCAACCACACTTAAAATGTTTGTGTTGTTTAGGATGAGCATTTTCATCAATTGGATTTCAAAAATATTTGATTCCAATTTTGGTAAATTTCCTGAAAGTCTCAAAGGCCACTTATTTTTTGGAATTCTACCTAGCAACCATACTTAAATTGTTTATTTAGTTTAGGAAAAACATTTTCATAATTGGATTTCAAAAATATATATTCCAATCTTGGTAAATTTCCTGAAAGTCTCAAAGACCACTTATTTTTGGAATTCTACTTAGCAACCATATATTCTAGAATTCTTTTAGTAACAATAATGACTATGAATAGGTAGATTTAAAATAAAGTGAAAAAAATATGCCAAGGGTGTATAACAACTGTTTTCTGTGTCAAACAGGGAGTGCGGGGATAGCTGTCGTTTCCGACAACATCTAGGTTTGTTTGAAAATTGATTTCAACGTATCCAAAATGTTTAAGTTTTTACTTAAAAAAAACTGAGCAATTTATGCAAGTATATTTCCTTTAATTCAAGGGTTATTACCTTCAATGAATTGTTTGATTATACCTCTGCAAAATAATAACTGTTGGACACATACTTACAGTTTGATTACAGTCGCTAAGGCGGTTGTCATGGAAATGAATATTGCAATTTGGCATCCTTGAATGATTTTGGTTGATAGGATGGTTTGTCTACGAAATGATCGCAATTCGCAGATTTTTGCTAAGAAATTTGCAGACATAAAAAAAACAATTACATGTTAATACTCCCTAAATAATAAATACTAAGCTATTCAAAACAGAAACCATTTATTAAGCTTCTTGGGTGGTTTTCATGAAAAACAGAAACCATTTATTAAGCTTCTTGGGTGGTTTTCATGAAATGTTTTAGCTCACCTGACCCAAAGGGTGAGTGTGAGCTGGTGTCATCACTTGGCGTCTCTCGGTTGTAGTACATTGTCGTTAGCTTTTCAAATTTGCATTTTCACCTTTCAAAATCAAGCACACTTTACAGGAATGGTGTATGAAAAGTCCTTTACCAAGGGTGATTAATTTTTTTTCAGATCCGACAAATTTATGGCCTTCATTGCAGAACTTAATTTTTAACTTTGTAATAAACTGTATTAGTATGATGTAGGAAAGGTACTTTACAAAAGGTGGTCATGTTTTCTGATTTTACACACAAAAGAAAGTTCGGAAAACACGGAACATAGTTCAAGATTGGCCATGCTATGGGATCTTCTCCCCTGAAAACATTAAGGCATATATAACTTTACATGAATGATATACGGATGGCTCTTCACCAAGATTGCTCGTTTCGTTCCACATGGCCTTTATTTATACATGTAACCTTAAGGTAAAAACATCATTTCCATCATCTACTCTGAAACAGTGAAGCAAATTTGATTAAACTGTACTGGAATCATACAGGAAAGGTCCTTTACTTATTAATAATTTTTGTTTTAACAACAGATAACATTTTTATTCACCAGATAGCTTGTTACATTGGCCATTAGGAGTCCAAGCTCCTCCTAATGATATATTCCGCTATTTATCCAGGGTAGTATATAGCTGCTGCAATTATACAAAAATAGATCACATCAATACAGTATTTGTATTCAAAATAAACATTTTTTAATCATTATTTACCTAGGATTATCATTTTTTTCTGTATACACCCTTTGGTTATATTCATTAACAAATACATTGAATTTTTTTATATTTTTTGTTCTACACTCAGATTTATAGTATGATTTGTAAATAAAAAAACCTAATATTGTTAAAAAAATAGTTAAACAAGAAATATGACTATAAAATTTTATACCCTAAAGTAAGGTGTTTTAATGTTATGTTAGAAGATATGTTATATTCCTGAGAATTTCACATATTTTTCCCAAAAATCTACCAGACAAGAACAAGTTATGAAATAATGTTTTCTTGTGCAGTTCCCTGGTTGATTGTGGCATTTGATTGTAATGTTCGGCCATTGTAAGTGTTTCCTGTTATCTTCCTTTCATTAATGCTAATCTTCAACATTTCCACAAAAGTTAAAACAACCATTGTCAGTTATTTTCCTTTGCAATAACAATTTTTTAGTTGGAATGATATACTGAATAAGCCTCAACCTAAATATTTTTAATTTATTCTCTTGTATATATGCAAAAATGAATTTATATATCTTATCAACAGTCAAAAATTATTTTATGTTAAAAAAATATGAACCACCTAATTAAACCAATAGATGGCTCGAATTTATTTTCTTTGAAAAACCCATATACAATTTTTTTTTTATATAGCAGAAATATCTAGATTATTCAATAAAATTTTGTGTCTTTGGAAGTTAACAACACTCTTTCAATTACAATGTTTCTGTTTCACAAATGAGAACAGATATCTTTGGGTAGATCCGGAGTTTGTTACCGGACTGACTAACACCGAATGTGACAAAATCGAACTTTTCACCGGCAGTGTGACGGGTGCCACGCGTGAAGCAGATCATGCTTACCCTTCCGGAGCACTTGATTATTCCTCAGTATTTATAAGGGGTTCACACTGCTAGTGCTTTAGTTTTGTGGCGTTTTTGTTCATTTTTGTTTGTTTGTTATGTCTTAGTCATACTGTGTCAATTCGTATTGCTGTGAATTGCCGTGATTTTGGATTTATGATTTTAGAATTTCCCCTTTCTTCGTTCTTGCTTCGATATTCGTTTTCTGATGTGTCTTAACAAAATTATCTGATTTTAAAATTGGTTTCCACTCTTTTAGTAGAGATAGTCTAAGATTATTAATTTCAGCCATCCAATTTGATTTATTTTTTAATTTGTTCATAATATTTTCTTATGAAATACATCCATTCTCGTCAATTATGTCATTTACATAAAAATGTCGCTTTTGATCCAGTTTTCAAAAATTAAAGTTTTATTTCCAAAGTTAATATAATTATTATTCCACAACAATTGCTTCCTTATTTCTGTAAATGTGGAAGGCCTTTTTAATTTGTCACAATGTGACATATTCAAACATTTCATTATTTCTTTGTAAAATTCAGGAATATGTTTCAAATATTCATGAACATTAACATTATTCGTCTGAAAAATTAACCAATTTATACCCAAAGCATTGAAATATTTTAGAAGTATAACTATCCAATTAACCATATCTTTATTTACTAATCGTTTAACCTAATAGACTTTTAGAGATCCAAAATAACTCTTAAAGTCAATCATTTGTAAACCGCCAAGTTTATAAAAACCGATTTCTGTATTCCGTTTTACTTTTGTCTGGTTTATCGTTCCAAATAAATTTAAAACATCTACTCTCTATTTGTTTGAAATAAATATTTAGTACCATACAAACTGACCCAATAAATGTAAATATTGGCAAAATAAGTACCTTAATTCTCATAATTTTTCCTAAAATTGACAAGTTTCTTTTTTTGACACGCATCAAGCAACTTATTCATTTTATTTATTCTATTTTCCCAATTTAATTTTTCACATTCTTTTTACAACAGCCAAAGTAAACCACAAAAGCTTTTACTGGTCCATTTGTCCAATTAATTTCTCCAATTTCATCTCTACACGATTTTTATTTTCATACCCAAATTCCCTCCGTTTTATTTCTACTTAATTTTTATCCCGAGAAAGACCCAAATATTTCTATTTCGTTCACTGCCAGCATTGAATTACAAAACAGGGTAGTATCATCCGCCAATTGCGAAATTCTTATACATTGATTTTGTTGGTGTATTTTAATATTAATCCCTTTAATACCTTTGTTCCTCCGCAACCTTGAAGCCATTATTTTTACGGATAAAACAAAAAGCAAAACAGAAAGAGGAGATCCTTGTCTTATTCCTCTCGTTTTTTAAAGACCTCGCATATCCATCCATTATTCATGACACGAGTTTGTATATTGCCGTATAGAGTTTTAACCCACCAAATAAAAGAATCTTAAAAACCCAAAATGTTTTAAAACAGTTAGCATAAAATCCCATTCCAACGAGTCAAAAGCTTTAGAAAAATCCACGAATACTATTGCCCCTTCAATTTTGTATCATTCTGAATAGTCTATAATATCTTGTATTTGTCTAATATTAAAACCCATGAATCTCCCTTCTACATAGCCTGTCGGATCATCATTAATCATATCTGGAAGAATTTGGTTTCAAACGTTGCGCAAGAACATATGACAACAGTTTTAAATCAACATTCAAAAGTGAAATGGGTCGATAATTATCTAATGAAAGATGACCCCCCCCCCTTTATAGTACACTTGTGCGTTGTGAATACGTAAGGTTCTGCTCATTATAACCTACATAAAGCATTGCAACTATAATGTTCTTAAGTTTACCCTAAAATGTCCTATAAAACTCTAATGTTAAACCATCCAATCCCGGAGACTTTAGTTTCATTTTAAAGATTGCTTTAGTGCATTCCTCAACTGTGATATCATCATCACACATAGAATAATTAATTTCATTTATTTTTGGATTACGATCTGTATCAAATATATACTGATCTCTTGTTCTTTGTCTGGGTTACTCAAAGAATATAATTTTTCGTAATAAGTCTTTATACATCTCAAAATTTATCCCATCTCTCCTTCCCTTGATTTTAATTTATTAATTGATTTTTTTTTATTTGTCTCTGTTTTTCTAAACCTAAGAAATATGAATATTTTTTTTCACAAAACTCTTCCCTAGATCTAAATTGTGCCCCTTTAGGTTTGTTTTCGTAAATTTTGCCAATTTCAGTTTCGAGTTAATATATCCCTATTTATATGATCAACATAACTTTCCCGTTCGTCCCTTAGTAATAAATTACCTTCAAATTTCTTTCCAACTTTCTTAAATTCTCCCTAGTTTTTTCGTATTCTACAGTTGCCTCCCTTACCCTCAATTTAAATATGTATGTTTTCAGAATCATGTTTCTCAATAAAACACCTATCGATTACATTATTGATTAAATCTTGGTAGACAATATCGCTTAAAATTGACTGATTAATTTTCCAATACCCCCTTCCATTTTCTGAAGTACTACTTTTAAATTTTAAATATACACTCTGATGATCTACAATAATATTTTTGTATTTTTGCGCACTACTTAGTATTCCGTGTGCACGATTTAGTATTTCGTGCGCACGATTTAGTATTTAGATTTAATATATTAATTTCTTTCCTTGACACTTACAGGGCTCCGTAAAATGCATTTAAAAGTCGGTCAGGTTTAAACAGGCGTGTTGGTATGTGTTTTGTAGTACAGAAATTTTTCAAATTTTTCGAATTTGTAAGAACTAGAAGACTTTTTTGGATTTTAGCAAAGTTGTGAAACCGATATGGAATTTACAATGAGTTTAGAGGAACAGAACAACAAAATGAGGTATTTATTAGTTTAAGTTGCTAGTATCAATTTCTTGAACTATTATTTTGCTTAATTGTAATATCTTTTTGCATATTTCAAAATTCAAATGTATCTATAACTAATATAACTGGATGTATGAATTGGTAGATATGGTTACTTATGATTAATAATATGCAGTGTATACTCCTTTAGGATATTGTATTTCGGAAATCGAAACGACAACAGTTCGAGCTTAAGCGCGGCTTTTTATGATTTACACGTGATGGCTTGCAAATGTCAAACAAATAAAATTCTGAAGCTAGTCAGATCAATTGGTGCTGTGAACTATATTATGGAGCTAAACCTACTCATAATTTCATTTACATATTTTACGAAAAAAAACAATGATTTAAAGTATTTAATACATTCGGACTTTTTGTAAACTCATGTATTTTATTGATTTAGATATGGCTGATATTTATTTGAGATGCCCGGAAGGAAAATGGTTTCAAAACAAGTTTGAAACTTTCCCAATGGAGAACACAAAAGAGATAACGATTGGCGACACTAAATATATCTACTCCAGCAAATGTGTTGTCCTGTTTCAACAGATTTTGAAATTTTCTTGGTATAGCGGTCTCTTTTTTATGATTTAAATCAACAAAAGTACTGAAATCATATCTCCTGTGCAAATAAAAATTGTAGTGTAACATAACCAATACTACATTCTGTTATTTCACTGAAGTTTCTACCGACTTAGTTAAGGGTCTCGTTTACCAATGAGCTTAATTTTCAGATTATAGTAATATGAAGCGATACCTGATAATATCAACATTAAGTATAAAGCACCAATGAAGTAACTTTACAAACTCATTGTGTTTGATTGCTATCAAATTATTTTTATGTATGCCTCAACATCAACCCAACAGTATTTGATAAGTACTAGCACAGTTTTGGTAATTTGGTAATTTAGATTCAAATCTAGCTGATGTGAAATCTATGTAAACAATGCTTGAACTCTGACCAACACTGAAGACCATTCGGATATAAACTGATTGAAACTTTCGATATCTGGATGATGCCATCCACCTTTTCTTTCTTCTTTTATTTTTTTTTAATTGAAAGTTATATTCTAGTCCTAGTGTGGCTGAATACTGCTTACTGGACGTAAAACTCTCTAGTTAATCAATCTAGAAATATTAATTGTCTTTGATGTGTTATTCACTTTGATTATGTTAATGTATAGCTTCTCGCAACAATAGAGCCTAACCAAGTTGTATCAGATGTGTATCAATTGAAATCTCAACTAACTTTATTATGAACTGAATTAATTAAGAACCGTAATATCTGTTTTTAACTTGTTTTAATACCCTTTTAAAAGTACATATAAGTGTGAATTTGGCCTTTTAAATTATTTTTTTTTTGTAAAATTTACAGCTTTTTTTTTATTTTTCTCTACTTTTAGATTAAAGGTAGAAGCTAAATGTTTTATATTTATGAAATAGATGAAAAGTTATGTCATTCAGAAAATTCTAATATTATTTGCATTTAAATATAGATACCATAGTTTGAATTGCATATGAAAATGAAAGCTAACTTTTCACAGTAGCACTAACAATCAATTGATCGAATTACTACATTACAAAATTGAGTGTAAAACTTTAAAAATTCAGATTATTAACAGTGCTGTCACATTTTTTTAAACTTGACCACAGTGAAAGCATTTATTTCATCATTATTGTCTTTTCCTGCGCCTATCTCAGCCTGTAGAGCACTTCCACAAAGGCCATATCCGGTTGACCCGGACTTATCAAGAGGTTGACCTAGAGTTATCCAGTATTTCTCCCAAAGTTCGACATGCAATACTCTTTTTATCCGTTTCGGAAGAAATAAATCTTAATTAGATGAAGAATCTATTTTATTTTCTGTTTTTAATTTTGTTAACAAATTGCTGTCACCAATACAAAAAATACAAACGAGACGTAAGAAAAACTACGGAAACTAGGTTAGTGATAACTTCAGCAGAGTCACCATTTGGCTCAGGAGATAATATTTCAAGATACATCTGCACTGAAGAGACATAAGTTGTCGAAATGCGCATATGCAGAAATTAAATTCACAGTAACTTCGGTATTTAGTTATTTGTATACAGATGTCAAAATCCAGATAACATATACTTATCGAAATATTTGTGTGTTGATTATATTCCAAAAATACATATCATTCTCGATAACAAGTAAAGTACAAAATGATGAACCAACAAAAAAAAATGTTAAGCTATAATCATGATAAATATTAATCTATTATGGAGTACTCTAGAGGGAACTGTTTTCCTATAGTGTTGTCTGGTGCTATAGTGCACTTGCCGACACTATACCCACCAGACAACACTATAGGAAAACGGTTCCCGAAGGAGGGGTCCATAATTAATTTAGTACAAAACATGAAAAACTTGAAAAGAAGCAAAAGTAAAGTAAACCGGAAATCACGTGAGGTATAGTCCCGTCGTCAAGTATAGTATCCCACTGTCAAGGTAAACAAATCAACTGTTCAAATGAAATCGTAGGATCTTAACCTGTTATGTACTAAAATATCAAATAGACTGTCAAAAAAGGATGCAGGTGTTTCATGTACTTTTACTTCAGTTGTGTTTATCGACTCAAGGTACTCAACAATAATCAATAATTTTTACACTATGGTAGCAAGAATAACGTTTTAACCGAAAAATTATTTATCTCCATGCATAAAATATGAAAGGATATGGAGTAAATGTACATGAGACAAAGTCTCTACAAATACATGGTAGAACCACGCCTTTATTGTTGTTCTTCATCTTGAAGTCACCATGAGGCCTTCAACAGTGAGCTTTGCTCATACCTCATGTACGTTCAAGACGGTAACTAGCGCCGGTTTAAGCGGAAGTCTTTGCTTATTGTCGAACAACGCTACATCCATATCTTTTGTGGACGATTACTACATATAAAAACAGGGCACTTATCAAGTCGATTGTGAGAAAACTTAAGAAAATAATGGACACCCATATGTAAATCGACTACAAACTACCGGCGAACATGAATTATTTCGATTCCAATATGACATTTCATAGTCTGAGCGGACCTATAGTGTACACAATAACGACAGTCATTACTTCAGATTTACTGAAGTTTTTGTGCACAAAACATATTATGACGTCATTAATTTCAACGTAAAGACTGTTGGGAAGTCACTCATTATGTAATTGGAGATTCTAACATGGCTCCTGTATATCGTCAACCAGTATAATACTCGATAACCGTATATTTTGCATATGCGCAAATGGTATCGGAAAATGAGTAAACAGGATGAAAAACAACAATGTTTTTAACTTTGTTCGTCTTAGTTTATGAAGAATATAAAGGTTAAAAATGGTTTTTAACTAAATCATGCCATTCAGACACGTAAATGTGTATTGTTTTTGCTTTCGATTTGAATTTTGAACTTGCATCTGTTCGAAAACGTCAGATTGTGTATTGTGACGTCATAGACACAAACAGCAATGGAGACGGGAAATCTGCCTTCTCTAAGGTCGCTTCAGAAAGGAAAACTCCATTTTCTGTCATATTAGAATCGAAATAATTCATGGCAGGTATATGGTTATTGTCATTTAACCATGGGCTGGGCTTTATATTTGTAAATTTAACCCCTCGCTAATGCTCTGGGTTAAATTCGAATATAAAGGCCCAGCCCATGGTTAAATTTCCAATAACCATATACCTGCCATGAATTATTTCTTAATTTTCATATGGCTAGTCGTTATGGTTTCCATTTTTCCACTATTAGAATTGGCAGTATAAAAAGGTGAGATGTAGGCACAATTAAAAAGGTGGTCAGAATAATATTTGAAAATTATAAAAATAATAAATGCTTAAATTTGAAAGCATGATAGTATATCCATATGAGAAATTCTCTCACGAACAAGTGCATCATAACTGAAGTATATATCCATCTCCAACAATTATTTATTTTCACCAAATATCATATCAAATTATTTTATTGATAAAACAAACTGATTTTTTTTTATTTCCATGACATGTATGATTAGAATATTTATTTTCACTGGCACCAAGATTACATTATTCATTTATAAAATCGCCCAAGTCCTCCTCTGAGAATCAAATTGGCGACCACTAATTTCCTTTAGAAGTAATGAAGATGACTAAAATGAAGTACTGTACATCATTAATTCCCATTACGTCAAAAAAAAATAATTATAACAACTGTGACAAAAGATGCTAATTTTATTACTTTGCTTGAAAAGTGATTTCAACGTATCAAAAACGTTTTTACTTTTAAAAAACTGAGCAATTTATGCAAGAATATTTCCTATAATTCAAGAGTTATTACCCCCAATGAATTGTTTGATTATACCTCTGCAAAATAATAACTGTTTGACACATACTTACAGTTTGAATCCAGTCGCTAGGGCGGTTGTCATGGAAACGAATATTGCAATTTGGCATCTTTGAATGATTCTGGTTGAAAGGGTAGCTTGTCTACGAAATGATCGCTTTTCGCAGATTTTTGCTGAGAAATATCCTGATATAAAGAAAACGAAATAAATGCTTATACTACCTAAATAATAAATACTTAGATTTCCAAAACAGGAGCCATCTATTAAGCTTCTAGGGTGGTATTCATGGTAGTAAATTGAACTTTTTCACCTGAAATGTTTTCGCTCGCCTGACCCAAAGGTTCAATGTGAGCTGTTTTCATCACTTGGCGTCTCTCGGTTGTAGTACATTGTCGTTAGCTTTCAAATTTTCATCTTCTCCTTTTAAATTCAAGCAAACTTTACAGGAATGTTGTATGGAAAGTTCTTTACCAAGGGTGCTAATTTTTTTTTCAGATCCGAAAGGTGACCATTTTTCCTGATTTTACAAAAAAATAAACAAACAAACAAACAAAACCCAAAGGTTCCGAAAAAACACGGAACATAGTTTAAGATTGGCTCTGCTGTGAGATATTCATATTTTCATCTTCTCCCCTGAAAATATTAAGGGCAAATATAACTGCACTTTACATGAATGATATATGGAAGGCTCTTAACCAAGATTGCTCATTTCGTTCCTATCAAATAAAAACATGGCCATTATACATGTAACCTTCAGGAAAAAACATCATTTCCATCATCTGCTCTGAAACAGTGAAGCAAATTTGACTAAACTGTACTGGAATGATGGTAAAACACTGTCACACTACGGAATAAAAATAAAATTCAAAATTCCCCGAAGGGTTAGTAAAGAATCATCACAGATATCAGTAGAAATCAGCAATATCAGTGAGAGGTCAGTATACCTGTAATATCTTCGGGTCATTGGATCCTAAAGCCAATTTAACGGAATCATGAAGAATGTCATTTGATGAAAATTCATATTTTCATCATCTCCTCTGAAACCACCAGAGCAAATTCAACTAAATTTTACAGGAATGATTTGTGTGAGGTTTTTCACAGAAATTGCTCATTTCCTTCTGATCTTAAGGAAGCATATTCGCCCATATTTCCAGAAGCAATGTATGGAAGATCCTTCACAAATATTGCCAATTTCGTTTCAATGAAAAAAAAAAATCAAACAAACAAACGTGGCAGCCAGAGCCAAACATATTTATGGGGAAGTAAAGTTAGTGAGAACTGGACCGTCAGTCTAACACAAACAATCCAAGGGCAATGGCAACATCGGAAGAACAAATAAAAATCGACATAACATGAGCACTGGACAGGAAAATAATTAAGACGCACACACATACAAAAATAAACAACACGGACCCAATAAACCCACAAGTGAGATCAGGCCCACCGGTACAGTAAGCATCTCCTGCTTCTTATAAAGACACCCGCCGTGTTGAACATGTCAACTCCGGTAGTAAAGTCAAATCCGGTAGAGGAAAAAACAAACTAGTGGCAAAGAGAAAGATCTGTTGTCATCTTGGAAACTGTAATGATGACTTCAAGTTATGAGAAACATAGCCTAGCTTGAGTACCCTGTCTTTAGGTAACTGAGCTCTATCAAGGTGGCCACTGTATCGACTAAAGGCCCTTGAGTAGCGAATGAGTTTGGAGATGTAAACTTCATATGCCGGTGCTTTTGGAACGTTGACTTTTGGAAACGTGAGGTCATCACGCTAATCATACAGCCTAGTTTGTAGCGCCTGTGTTGTCAAGGTCAAGGAACGATGCCGATGTGAAAATATATGTAATATCCTCAATTTCGTGCTCTTTTGATAGATAAGATGAAGAAAATTACCAAAGTGAGGATTGTTTAGTGATGAAATATCATCTGTATAACGGAAGCGGAAATGAAAGGACTGGGTCAGTTTTTTATCTTTATTTTGAAGACACCCTTCGATGAATTCAGCCTAATATGAGCGGAGAAACAGATCGGCTTAAAGAGATGCACAGTTTGTGCCTATTGAAATTCCAATAGTTTAGTGAAAAACAAGTCCTCTAAACTGGACAAATATATTGTTGATCAGAAACTCTAATATTTTAATAACTTCTTCCTTTGTATTTATCGGTAATTTGAGAAAGTGTCCTTTGATCTCTACTACATCTTAAAGCTTGTATCAAAGGCAAGACGACCAGCAACAAGTGATACTAGAAATTATCAGCTGTTGGTCATTTGGCATGCGCGAACATGTTGCGGAAGGATATATTTTTATTTTTTGGCCAATCGCGCTTCAGTGGTCAAAGAGCAAAAAAGCAGGTGAATGATGTGGAAAAAACTAGCTCAATATTGAAAGTTATTAAAGCATAACATAAACGTGCAACAAAAAAATTAACTAATGTACATTTTTTTGCATAGTAAATAAATGTCAATGATCTTTAACATAAAAACAAATGTTCATGCAAAAAAAAGGGAAAAAAAATAGAGAAATAATCTTGATAAACAAACACCAACAGGCAACAATCAACAAAAAAAAATAAACATAATATGATGAGATCAAATGTTGTGCTAAATCAGATCTACCCAGATACTAAGCAGTGTTACAAGTACAATTAAAATGCAACGCATACACAGTATCCGGAGAGCATCTGAAAAAAAGTTCTTCCTGGAATAAAAACGATTTTCCTAAATAATGGCAGTCCCTTACCACCCCACTCCCCCTCCCCACAACAACAAAAACATAACCTCTGGCACCATGGCACTGTAAATACTTCCACAAAATCTCGGATTGGCGAGTTTGTCCATATTACTAGTAAATCATTGCAACGAGACGGTGGGGCTTATTGAAATTTGGTAAAGACAGGAGAAAAACTAGGCGACGGAGAACTGAGACAGAACGTCAGAAGGGGAGGGAGCAAACTTCAATTCTGGACGGGATCTCAAAAGGGAAATAGGGCACAGGGACAGAGCACTACTGGCGGTTGATGGGGTAAAAATAAGAAAATGTGACAGGGAGTGGGGGGGATCTCTTCAGAACAAGAGTAACATTATGACAACGACAGTTCCATTGAGGACATTGAGATATGAACAATTTCCTTTTGATTATCCCCAAAACATCAAAACATTTATCACAGTTTCAACCTACCTTATCACAATATAATATGATCCTGAATTTTGTTTCAATGTGACATTTTCATTACTTCCAATAGACGTCCCTTCCTTCGTTCCCTAGCGTAACCGTCATGATGCATTTGAATGAATGGAGTGACGTCACGTAATTGACGACGTCACGTTAGTGACCGCGTCATGCATAAAAATTCGACAAAAAATAGTGCATAGTTTTCCACTATTAAACGAAAGTTGTTGCAAGACAAAACGTAAAAAAGAAAAATAATATAACAAACGAGTAATTTAGTTTGTATTCCATTGTGGAATTACCGATAAAAAAATTATTAGTATTTTTGTTCGCTCGACAAGGATCATCAGGTCCGTATCAGATTCGCCCTACGGGTTCATCTGATATGGACCTGATAATCCTTGTCTCGCGAACAAAAATACTAATAATTAATATATATCTTTCCGATACAGCTTACTTCAATTTGATTCAATAGTTTCAGAGCAGATGATTAAAATGATTATTTTCCGATAAGCTCTAATGTTGTTTTGAAATTGCTTCAGTGGTTGCATAGATGAAGATGAAAATGTGATTTTTACATAGCGTTCAATGTTACAATTACATTCCGCGCTGGCAGCCATATTTTTTTTATCAAATCAAAAGAAAATGAGCAATCTTTGGTAAGAACCTATGAATCATTTCTGTAAATTTTGGTTGAATTGCTTCAGTGGTTCCATGGAAATGATGAAAATGTGATTTTCCCATCAGATTCGATATTGAAAACTGCTCTGGTGGATGGGAACGAATAACAAAAACCGAAGTTTCTATTTATTTATTTTCTATATATGCGGATTTCGACAACTTATGTTTCACCAGTGCAAATAAAACCAAACCATTTGGATGTCCATTAACCGAAAAATGTGCAAAAGCTGATAGAGAATGAGCAATATTTGTAAAGGACCTTCTGTGCATCATTGAGGTAAAGTTTTATTAAATTATATTCATTGGTTTCAGAGAAGATAAAATAAAGTCAAACGGACGACGAACGACTGAAGCAAAGTAATGGCAATAGCTCACACTGACCTCTTCAGGTGAACTAAAAAATGGCCGCCAATGTGTAAATTCTTCTATAGGACCCTATGTGAAAATTATCTTCATCATCTGCTGAAACATTTTGAAGTTAATTTAATTAGACTGTTTTGATATAATGTTTTTAAAGTCCTTTACAAATATTTGTCTTTTAAGTCTGATCATGCCAAAAAAAAACATAGCTGGAATTCCGGAAGTTAGCTTACCGCTTGAGCCTCGAGGAAAATCGTCGTAGAGATCATTTAGCAACTGCAATCAAAGTGCTGGTATCAGTATTCTTCGGTTATTGTTTTTTTTTCAGTGGTATTATTCAATCAAATAATTTGTTAAGTTAGCAAATTTCAATAAATAAATCTGCGAAAAACATTCGACAAGAATTGAAAGTTTCTTGCTCCCATTGCAACCATCCTTACAAAAAATATCATATAATTAACAATTTTTGAGCAAGTGGTATTAATGGTGTAAATATGCAATTGAATTCGAAGAAGTAAGAAAAGTGAAAGACTACTAATTTTTTGTACCATTACAACCCCTGTAGAAACCAATCGTTGGTTGTTTTGACAGAATATTATATTAAGGGTTAGACATGAATTAATTATTCATTTATCTTTAACGGAATTTCGTTTTTATAATAGCAACCACCCTGGCAACCCCTACATTTTTTCGAGAGCCTTTATTAATCAGTGTGAATAAAGGAATCGAATTAATCATTGCTTTTTTTATTTAGGGAATTTCATAAATGTCAAGTTTGCCAAAACAGCACTTAAAACTTAGATGAAATTCTAAATTTTGCTACCATAGTATCCACCTAGCCTAGCTACCTTAGCCCATTCAATTCTTATACACGATTGATTATTCAGACGTAGTTCTTACTGACTATGTTCTTGTATTTTCCCATTGTACAAATCCTTAAAATCGAAAAAAAGACTTATCGTCAAAATACCCGAAGACCTTGATGAGCCTCAACACTGTACATTTATTAGATATGAAATCTATTAGTTGTTTTAATATAATATTAATTTGTCATTAGGCTATTTTCCCTTGCACATGTAAAAACGTTTGCTTTAAGTTTGTTTTTGCAACCGTTAAAAACCATATTTGTGATAAAAGACAGGGTAGCCATCACAATGGCACCCAAACAACAATGACAGTTTTGAAGTTTCTGTCCAAAATGTGACACATTTTGTACTTAATACTGGGATCAACATTTCTTTTCACTGGCTAAGACCTTCCAATAGCAATTGCTGTTGAGTTACCATCGGACATTATCGCAATTAAAAAAAAGGGGGGAGGGGGGTTGACGCGCCAAGAAAACTGGTCTACCCAATTTTTTTTTTTGAAATGCTGTTCCAGGTCATTACCATTGCGGTCGACATTTTGCGGAGGATTCCAACTGTATGCTTTGTCTTTTTGCCTCTTGGACTTTGGCTCTATTCGGTGATTTTGTTATAACCCCGATCTAAAAAAAAAAAATTGACGGCTTTCTGCAGATTTTTCAAAACGGTATTCAAGTAAAGTCTTACTTTTTTATTAGTAAAAAGCGAAATGAGCAGCGCTTCATGGAAAAAATATCGCAACAATACTTTTAGTAAAAATATTATTTCGATGTCGTCGGGTGTTGCTATGGGTTCAGCAAATTACTTGTACCTAAAAAGATATGGTGTCCTTGTTTCTTGGTATTTTTTTTTTTTTTTTTTTTTTTTTTTTTTTTGTTTTGTTTTTTTTTAATTTTTTTGACGGTTCGGTTCTCACTTATTTTACCTTAATTCAATCACAAATAATAACACTTGCTTGAAGGTTTAGCAAAAGACGCTCGTCTAGTTCGATTTTTATGACGTTTGTATTTTCTGTTTTTAAATGTATCGTTTTATTCAGTAAATTGCCTGATTCTAATCACCAAATCAATGAATAATAATTTAGATTTATAATGTCAGTAATCGAAATTTTTACTCTTTACGTCTCATCAGATAAAATCAGATAACTGCTTCATTAGTATTGAAATAAAATTGATAATATAAATTTAAGGTTTCAATTCAAGATTTACAGCTAAGTGTAGTCAGGCAAATAAATGGTAAAACAGCTACAAAAGAAAATGATATTTGTATGGCGTTGGTTCAACATTTTGCTTCAATTTCTACGTTTGATTCGTCATTGGTTTCCGAAAATGACGAGAGTTTCGTCATAAGTCAAGTTAACCGAATTCGGGCAACGCAGAATGAAAATGTTGAAGCTATCGAACCCTTTACAATTAATGAAATTTCTCTAGTGTGTTCAAATCTTAAAAATGACAAAACAATTGGTCTTGACAAATCTAATCCTAACTCGTATCGTGGCATTTCCCTAACCATTTGTTTAGAAAAGGTCTTCGAGAAGATATTATATCCAAGTCTAAAACCACTCCATCAACATTTTCCACATCCAACCCAAAAGGCTTACCAGAAAGAACTTAGTTTTCTTCATGCTTCTTTTAACATTCAGGAATTAATTTGCCATTACAATGACAGAAACAGCAGTGTAATTTTAGTTTTATTGGATAGTGTAAAGGCTTTTGATATCGTCTGTCATAATGCTTTGTTATTGAAACTATATAATTATGGTATCTCTGATGATCTTTGGTTGGTACTAGATGAAATGTATCGTGACATGCAGAGCTGTGTACTTTTAAGCAGTGTTCGTTCGATTTGGTTTAATCTGGAACGTGGAGTTAGACAAGTTGGTGTGTTGTCTTCCATATTATATCTCGTTTAAATCAAAGACTTATTACGTGAGATTACTGAAAGTAAATTTGGTTGTGTCCTTGTTGACTTGGACTTGAGTTCGTAATTTCAAGAACCACACCGATTCAAATAAGAAGTACACCGAGACTGACGTAATCAAAATGTTAGAATTTTTGATCGACATAATTTTTGTCGAATTTGGAGGTCGTGTTTTCCAACAGACAATAGGGATTCCTATGGGAACAAACTGTACGCCGCTTTTAGCTGACCTTTTCCTTTACTCGTACGAGGCCAAGTTTTTAAACGGGCTTATTCAAAGAAAACAAAATCATTTAGCCCAGTCCTTTAATTTCAGCTTCCGCTACATAGTCGATGTGCTTTCTCTTAATAATCCTAAATTTAAGGATTATTTACATCAGATCTATCCAAATGAGCTTGAAATTAAAGAAACAAATGAAACACCTACTTCAGCTTCGTACCTATATCTTTTATTGTATATTAACGAAGATGGACGTTTGAAATCTAAGCTATATGACAAGCGTGATGATTTTAATTTCCCCATTGTGAACTTTCCCTTTCTTAGCAGCAATATACCTACCTCTCCAGCCTATGGAGTGTACATTTCACAGTTGATTCGTTACTGTCAAGCGTGTAGTTTGTACAGTGATTTTTTGAACAGAGCAAAAACACTGTCACAAAAGCTGCTTAGTCAGGGATTTGTTCAACCTTTGTTAATTTCATGCCTCAAGAAATTATATGGCCGTCACCATAACATCATTGAAAGATATGACGTGTCAGTATCTCAAATGAAAGTGGACATTTTCAACTAGATTCACGTACTACCGACTTTGACATTTTCCCGGATTGAATCACTCACAGTGTGACGGGTGCTGTTAACAAAGCAGGACATGCTTACCCTTCCGGAGCACCTGATGTCACTCTCAGTTTCATTGGAGTTCACACTGTGAGTGCCTTTGTTCTGAATGTTGTGGTTTCTGGTTCTGTGCTTTGTGTCTGTCTGGCGTCATTGTTTTTGTGTATTACGTCATTGTTTTCTGTGTTCGCGTTTTTGCCCTGTCTTTGGACTTCGATTTTTGTGAATTTCACCCCTTTGTTCCTTCGGTATTCTGCTGATGATATTGCTTAATTGGGGACAACAGGAAACGGATTCCATATATTGATAAATATCTGTGAGGCATATAGTAAAAGATGACGTTTCAAGTTTTCTCCGTAAAAAAGTAATGTTGTGCTCTTCCCGAAACTACGAAATAGCGGTATGGTAAATTTGAAATTATACCCTGGGCCAATTCCTATTGTGTCATCTTCGAAACATGTCGGACCCTTCTTAATAGTGACTTTAATTCTATGGAACAAACTGTGAACGCAGAGTACTACGTTCAATTGCCTTTCAGTTTTGAATTCTGGAGTACATCCATTGCTTTGGAATCCAATAACTTGTTCGAAAATTATGCTTTCTTTGTTTATAGTAAGTCATTCGATGGCTGCAAACTTTGGAACGATTTGAGTCGAAATTAAATGTTACTTCTCAAGAGAATATCGCTTTGTATGGAATACATTACAAGGACTTCTGACACGAACCCGTTCAGATAAGTGTACTAGTCTTCTTGGTGTGTATCCTGTTGAAGCGTATACAAATTAGTGCAAACTTTTATTTTTGGTAGACATTGTCGTTTGAAATCGACACTCTTACCGAAACAAGTACTAATTAAACGATTACTGGAATGGAAGTACAAATGAAGTACAAATGTGTGAAATCACAGACTGGCCTGGTACCTTATATTATTGGAATAGCGAATTCTTATTGATTGAGTAACTATAAAGCTAACTTGACTGTCAATGAAACTTTATAATAATAATATACTACTATTTCACGCTATTTTGTTTTGCTTCCTTCCCATGAGTAGCAATATCAATGCGTAATAAGGAAATTACCAGTAAATATACTTAGTTTAACAAACCAAACTATCAAATAAACTTACCTCTTCCCTCTAACATTAAATATCACATAACTTTCCGGTTTATTAACTATGTATTATTGTGAATCATTAGACCAATAAGTAAAACTGCATATATTTTAAGTAAAGAAGATACAATGGACGAGTGTGAACTCATGAAAAGGAATCCACGAGCCGGAGGCGAGTTGATTGTTTATCATGACCTCACACTTGGCCATTGTTTCTCTTACTTAAACTATTGTTGAGACATTTATATAATGGATTATCGCCTATCTAATTACTGCATTGTTATGTTCGTGATATATTTAATGTTTGTATCGTGTATCAAAGAAGAATTATATGGATATTGTTCTAACAGTTTGATTTTCAACAATATCTAATATTCAGATAAATTTCAGTTGTGGTTATGTATATTTCAACGTGAGTCGAAAGGGCATTAAATTCTGTAAAAAAATGTCGGTGAATAGTGTTGAACCTCTAAACCTTACCAAAGAAAAACAAAGAAGAGAGAAATGTAAGTTTTGTTTCTAAAATGAAATACTCTTGCCAAAACATATTGTCATATTTTAAACCTCGGTGTAATACATGCAAGACCAAAGGGCAGGGGAGGGAGGGGTAATTTTTAATTATATTTATTAGTCGACTCACTGTTCCGATTAAAAATAAATGAAATATAAATAAAAAGAAAAAAATATAATGTTAAATTGTATATACTATAAAATCTTTATCCTACCCTCACCCCTCAACAAAAAGGGACTATTTACTGAGCTGTACGTATTTGAAACGTCTCTTACATTACTTGTATCCTTATTAATAAAGTTCTATTAAAAACAACTTTTTCAATGTAAATAGATGTAAATATACTTCATACAAAATCTGTAAGGGGACGACTATTTGATTTTCAGGAGATGGGGTGGTTCTTTGGCGATTTTGTAAATAAATAACTTAATTCTAATGCCAGTGAAAATAAATGTTCTACTCCGACTTGTCATGAAAATAAATAACTGATTTTTGATTTGGAAAATAATATTTTTTGTCGACAATACAAATAAATAATTTGGTGTGGTATTTGGTGAAAATAAATATATTATTCGAGATTTTTGTGAAAATAAATAAGTTTTCTAGGCAAAATCGCCAAAAGTCCTCCCCTGAAAATCAAATGGTTGTCCCTAGAAAGCTGGTTTTATTTGATACATGGCGCTTAATCAAATTAATACAAAAAAGTAGGAACATAGTGTAAGTAAACACAAAATACGGGTTTTTCTTCATTACTCAATCAAGACGTGTTTTTGTAGTCCTTAGTGTAACTTCAGTGTAACTTTATTTTTAAGAAAAAGTCAAAATTTGATAGAACATTTCAGCATATTTATCAGATAGATATTGTTAATCCATTTGTACTTCAAAAAATAAAAGTTGCGATATTGCAAGCGACTAGAGTAGTCGGTATAGCCTCCATTTTCAGGGGTTGGGGAACACTTCCCGACCAACACCTGGGATAAAAATAATCAAGCCCTCACGCTGTTCATCGGAAAGAAAAACTTGCTCAACAAATTTTCCTAGCAACATGCAGGCAAAACATTTCCCGACTCGGGTAAAAATCTCCCCCCCCCCCACCCTGACAATCAAATGGTCCGTGCCTAACGAAGGTTCACAACGCTCGTATAAAAGAATATTTCGCTTCATCGGAAAATCATGTCGCAGTGAAATGTAGTAAACGTACATTTACCTCGAGACGTTTGTAATATCTAAATCGGAGAAAACAATAGAGGGGATGCCATGAATTCTTTAAAAAGAATCCACAGTTAATTAAGGTTAAAGGCCCCTTTTTCAGTCCAATGTTAAACCTATGGAAA